>JAADVR010000431.1:0-29443 GCA_023335855.1 Pythium scleroteichum | reverse complement strand
TACCAGCGTTGCTCGTCTCCTGCCGTCGGGATCCCCGACGGCAGTCCAGGGACGAACTGCCTCTAATCTTGTCTGTTCTTATCCGTATCCTCGAACTGGATCGGATGCGGTCAGAAGCGATGCTGTTCTGGTCTTGTGGGCGCAGTCCACTTCAATCGGGAGTGTGTCATCCTTGATAACTTCGATCTAGAAACGGCTTTCAAGTTAGTACTCTCGCTGCGGATGCCTCAAAGGCTCCCTCCCCGTACCAGCTTGTACACAAACTCGCCGTCGTCAAATGCTTGCGCGACGACGGCCCAAAATCGCACCCTCCACGCCGACCGTGTGGTACGGGAAGATTGAGTTGGAGAATGTGTCGACAACCACGTCCCGCGTGTGGTCGCAAACCGCTTTCGAGCCAACGAAGTCCATGGATCGATCGCCCAGGCACGAGTACCAAGAGAACGCAACGAATCCCTGGCCGCAGAGGATGTTGAGGCGCTCGCGTTGTGTGTCCGCTGTCATATCGAACCTTTCTGGCTCGGGCACTCGACTAGTATTCACAGCCTGATCTCGCAAAAGCGCTTGGGTCAGGTATCAGGTATAGATGAAGAACGAGGCATTTGCCTTGTTACCTCAAAGTTTGCCTTGGCGTCCTTGACCTTGTTCACAAGAGCTTCAGCAATGAGGGTCTGGGCCTCGATCGCTGCCTTGAGTCGTTCCTGCGTGCGCTCCGCCCGTCGGCGGGCAATGAACTGGTTCCTCGCGAGCTGTTCCCACACCGGCGCCACGGTCTTGAGCTCGCCCGACTCGCTGTGGACGTGCTTCCTGAGCATCTCGTCGCGTCGGCTTTGCAGGAATTTCAGCTGGTCCTCGAGCCCGTACACGAGGCGTTGCATCGTCGCGATCTGCTCCTTCTGCTTCTCGCGGCAACGGTTGATCGACCGCGCGTGGCTCTTCATCTCGACGAGCTCTTTGCTGGGAGGAGAGTTTGCGTCGGGAGAGGTCTCACCGCTAAGATCAGGGAACACCTGTATGTTGATCGTGGTTTCGTCGTGACGAGGCAGGGCCGCGTAGGTCTCAGGAAGGAGATCCCCGAGATAGAGTCCCAAACAGATCAGATCCCAGATTTGATCCCACTTTACTAACTTAGGATAGTACATCTCGTGTTCAATAGGTAGTTACGCGCTCCACGCGCTGGGATAGATAGATCATTCTGGTAAGTGTGGGGTTGCGATCGATCATGCTTTGGGGGGGTACCCTACCCCCCACCCCCCCTACGCATGGGCTCTCGATCCAAGTCGCCTTCATGTACTGATACTGACAAAACCTACTGGTTTAGCAGACCGAGATCTACTCAGATATTTATCAGATTTCTCTTTTGGAGTTTGTATCGAAAGTGTGAAAAGTGTGATTGATCTACAGATCACACTGGGATCTGTAAAGGATACTTCGGATCCCCGAGGCTGCCGTCGAGGCGCCAATCGCCGCGCGAGGATAACAGACCCGCCAGCAGTGCTCGAAATGACGTCTGTGGCTCCATCGTGCAGTCTTCTCGCGAGAAGCCCTCTGCGGAAGGCCTTCGAGCAGGACGCCTATGATCTCGGGGAGGAAACCGTGGGTACCACTATCGTTGTTGACCTCCTCGGTCTCAACTGCGTCAACATGCACCGTCCACCCCACGTGCGATGGATTTCGCATGCGATTTCTCAATACCAGGTACACCACCTCCCCAGGCTACAGCCCGTTGGTGTTGGCTGTGGGTGGAAACCGTCCTGCTTTTGCAGAATGGCGACGCCTCAAAAGACCCAGGACACCGCCCTTTTCTCACTCGTGCGGAACTTCTTGTGGAAACGGGACCATCCGTCACCACTGCATGACGAAACTGAAGAGTGCGCCTGAGTCGGGACGCCGCTGCCAACGACGAGGGCTCTGTGGGCTTGTGCTAAACATTGGAAACATCATGTGCTCGAAACAAGTGGCTGCCACGTTCGCTGCAGTGGCTGCTACGTTCTGCTCTGAGGATCTAGTTCGCCTGTGCGGCGACTTGGCTCGAGGCCGGCACTACAGGGCGCTGCCAACTCGCGGTTATGTTTGTTAGGAATGAGAAGATGACCATCTTCAGGTTTGTCGAGACTAACACGGTTTGCTGGGTCGCTCAGCACAGCGGAAACTCCCGCGTGTTCGCTGGTAATGATACGCAATGCACTTCTTTGAGGTGTTTATCCAGAATAAAACGCCATGTACAGAGCTGAGCATGGTCACCACTTCGACCCTCACACCACCACCCCAACGTATACGACACTACACAGGAGAACGAGTCTTCGACCCGAATAACTTCCATTCTCTTTCGCGCGGAGTGTCAGCAGACGCCTCGCATCAGCATGCTCTCGATGCTGAGCTGGCCCCACCGCAATCCCTCCTCGACCAGCGCCAGATGGACCATCATGAGCCCTTCGACGCGAGACGCCCCGCCTTCCTCGCTCATCTTGGTGTATCGGATGCGAGACCGCCGCACATGTTGGAGCACCGTCAGCGGCGTCGACGCGTCGAAGCTGGCTACCACGCCGGTCATTTCCCGTGCGTCCAGCACGCGAACCCACGTGTCTTCGGTGAGAACATAGCCGTCGTCTTGGGCGGTGTCTTGGTCCGAGCCGAACGACGCGTACACGTTCGACGCCATCATGAAGTGGCCTTGGTGGTTGCGGAACCGGCGCGTGACGTAGGCGCCGCCCAGCGTTCCCTGGGAGCCGGCTCGCTTCGACGCGGCCTTGAACTTGCTCACCAGCGTGTCGTTCGTCGCCTCAAAATTCTGAGCCACGCAACGGACGACTCGTCAGCCAAACTCTGGTCGTGTCATCACGAGAGGCGAGCGAACTTCATACTGGTACCTGTTTGTAGGCGTACTCGTCCTCGGCGTACT
Source organism: Pythium scleroteichum (assembly GCA_023335855.1). Taxonomy (NCBI): domain Eukaryota; phylum Oomycota; class Peronosporomycetes; order Pythiales; family Pythiaceae; genus Pythium; species Pythium scleroteichum. The sequence goes on along the minus strand of JAADVR010000431.1, from coordinate 26,541 downwards.
CGGCGTGGAACACGGCCCAGATGGCCTCTTCGACCTGCGCGACCGTGAACGGGAACGCCTGGTTCGAGTAAATATCCAGGACGGTCTCCGTGCCGTCGTCGCTGATAACTTTCGACTCGAGGAAGTTGAGCTGTCGGTTGTGGAGATCCGAGTGCCACGAGAGCGCGACGAACCACTGGCCGCAGAGGATGTTGAGCCGCTCCAGCTGCATCTCGACGCTCATGTCGGCCACGACGGGTGACGGCATCAGCGCCTCGGACGAGATCTCTTGCTACACACACTCGGCCAGTTAGCAGATACCTTCCACTCGCTCGTAAATCGCTGGTGCAACAAACCTGGCCAAGACTCTGCGCGCGCTCGATGGCGTTGACGAGATCCTCGGCGATTTGGGCCTGCACCGTGAGCGTGACCTTGAGCCGTGCCATCTCCATCTCGGCTTTCCGCCGCGCGCGGAACTGGCGCTTGGCCATGCCTTCCCACACGGGCGCGACCGAGATGAGCTCGCCCGTGCCCTCGGCGAGATGCTGGCGCAGCATCTCCTCGCGCCGCTGCTGCAGCTGCTTGAGCTCGCCCTGCAGGTCGAAGACCATGCGCTTGAGACTCGCGATCTCCTTCTTGCGCCGCTCGCGACTCAGGTTGACCGAGCGCGGCGCCGCTGGTGCGCCGGGGACTCTCTTCTTGCGGGTGCTTCGCGCCGGCTTGGCTGGCGCCGTGGAAGACGCGTCGTCACTGCTGTGGAAGACCAGACTGGTGCCGTCGTCCCCGCAAGCGCCGTCGCTTCCGGTCGACCCGTCGAGAGCTGAGACCGCCACGGGCGACGCGTCCGAGCGCGTCACGTGGGCCGCGTCGTGCCAGTCGGTGAGCTCGGCCAGCGCCGCCACGAAAGCTTGCGTGTCGGCGCCGCTGTGCGTCCACGACTCCATCTCGTCGAGCGCTTGGGTGTCAAACACGGGAATACCGCGAGGGAACTCGGCCATGGGCGTGCGTTGACGGCCGTGTCGTGATTGGACAGATGGAGTGAGATGTTGAGTCCGCATGACGACGCCAGACCAATCCCGAGCGGACCAGCAGGCAATCACATGACGAACTCACTGGGACGCGGGAGAAGCTGGAGTGACTCGATGCACTCGCAATGTTTGGCGACTCCAGTGCGACAAGCTCTCGAGGCATCCCCACGGCCGAGTCCTATCACGATGGGTGAGCTGTTTGTTTTGTTTTTCTCACGCGTCGAGCGCCATCAGTCAGTGAAGGCGACTGCCTCGCGCATGCGTTGAGTGCAAGCACTTGGTTTACGTGGCCATGGATAAGCTCGGGACTCGGGAGACTCTTTTCTTGAACGAGTCGGCAGATTAGCCATGGTCCTTCGAGGTTAAACGGAAATCTTTCTTTGCTCGGAACGTCCAACCGGACACCCACTCATGGGTGAGCTTGAGCTGTTCGTGTCCAACCAAGGTACCTCGAAAAATTCGTGCAACGTCGGTCAAGATCGTCAGAATTACAAATATTATTTTAATAATTTTTTGAGTGGTTCGACTTTTCTGTTGAAGAAATGAGAAAAATCACAGCAGAATCCTCAACGAAGATAACAATCGGAGCGGAGCTCAGCTCATCCCACTGGTGATTACTTCCACGCCGAGTCTCGCCCACATAAGAGAACCTAGCCTCGATTCGGAGATGTGGAGCCTTTCACGACAGTCCCAGCAAAAAATAACTGGATCCGAAAGTCTAAACGTCTTTCGGGTTTTTTCTATGAAGAATACTATACAGAAGATAGTGATTGTACAATTATTTAGAGGAGATGACTTTTCCTTGAAGAATTGCATGTACACAATTTGACGAGGTGTCTGTGTTGGTGGCCAGTCTGGACAGCAGATGCCTCTAGACTCTGGATGCACCTGCTTGAGTCTCTCAAGGGTTGGTTTCCGGCGGACGAGGCTCCTCGCACGCCAGCGCGTGCTCCTTTCCATCGCTTCGACCGAGCCCAAAGAGCTGCACTTGATTGTTGCTTCGGAAATCCACTGCTCCGTAGATCCAGACATCAGGGATAGGGATGGCGAGCAATCAGCTCAGATCTGATCAAACAGCGCTGTCTCCCACGGTTTCCGCAAGGAGACATTTCTGCTGCCCGAGCGACGACAATGGAGACGGCGTGGTTCGACGACGATCCGGGGCTGCTGGAAGAGGCGCTCTCGATGCTCGTGGACTGGGACGAGCCCTCCTCCACCCAGCAAGGCGCTCCACCGATTCCCAGCGTCGTGCGAGCCGCGCAGCCGGAGCAGGACGCCGATGCGGAAAGCGCGACCGACTCGAGCAACGGAGCGAGCGAGCGCCGCATGGAACCACGACGTGCCGTGAAAATCAATCTCAGCCGTGAGCGCCAGCGCCAGGAGACACGCGAGCTGCGCGAGCAAGCCGTGGAGCTGCAGCAGGAGCTCGAGCGACTGCGCGTGCGACGTGTGACAAAGCCTCGCCTGGAGCAGCCGCGACCGCTCGACCAGGACGACGCGCGACTCGTGGCGTGGGAGGCGGCGACGCGGCGCCAATTCCGTTCGCGGAAGCGCTCAGAGGCGCTCAATGCGAGGCTGCGAGAGTTGCTGGCGACGCAATCGGCCGTGGCGAGGGACCTGTTTGATGTTTTGCAGCGATCGGAACGTGTGCGGCAGGTGCGTGCTCGCCCGCTAGGAAAAAATGGCGTCAGTTGAGACTCTAAACGGTCCATGTGTCCACGGACACTAGGAGACGATGAATACGGCGATCTTCCCTGTCAACCACCCGAAGCTGACGATGGCCGACGCGGCGAGCGACTTTGAGCTGGAGACGCGGCTCGCCAAGATCTCAGCCCAGTGGAGCGTGCCTTACGCGCATTGCCCGAAGTTTCAGTATTCGCAGGGACAGAACAGCAACTGGAACTTCTTCGAGTCGACTGTCATCCGAGACGACGGCGTCGAGTCGGTGCTGGACATTCGCGCGTGCAAGGCCTTCCCGTACGCCAAGCACACCGTGGAGAGCGAGCTCTGGCACTATTTCCTCACTCTGCAGTGCTCGGAAGAGAACTTCTCCTTAGCCACAACGCTTAAAGTAGCCAACAACAGACTCGCCGGAGGGCTGCGCGCGACCTCGTGCAAGGACGGCGTGCTCGGGATTCTGGACGCGAGGCTGATGAAGCAGCGGTTCCGCAACGAGTTTGGCGATCTCGTGCTCACGTCCACGACGTGCGGGCGGCCTGGCTTGAAGCGACTGCGCGGCCCTCTCGCTGACGACGGGCTCGCGGAAGTCGACGCGATCGTGTTTGAGGACTCGTGGCTGCGCGTGGTGGACGCGAACGAAGGCGACAAGTTGGCGATCGGGTCCCCGCTCACGCTTATCCAGCACGTGCGTCGCTCGCGCGTCCACTTCTGCGGAGCTGACCGTCCGGATCGCGGCCAAGTCGAGGCTGTAAAGAAGTTCTTGGCCCATCTGGCCGAGAACGAGCTGCGGTGGGGGCAGGAGGTGACTGAACGCCGGCTCATGCTCGGGCCGTCCAATTTTATGTACAGCAATCCACCAGTAGTACCTGTGTTGTAGCTTCGTATTAATACAGTGTAGGCAACCTATGAGTGGATGCTGGTAGCCAACCTATGAGTGGTAGCGATCGTAACACAGTTGTCAGACTTTGGGTGGATACACTGGTAATGATCGTGGCGTGTCTGCTGTAATGAAGGGCGAGCGAGAGAGCCGTTCCGCTGCATGCTGGTTGCGGATCTGCGTGTCGAGTCCATTCGTATAAATTCATAAAGGTCTATGGAGCCTCGTATTGCCCAATGAGTGGTCTACTAGACAATCTGGCATTCATTCTAACAGGTTCATATGGTTGATTAGGCCACTGATAGTCGTAATCTGAACTCTAGTTCAAGCTTAAGTCTCCAAGATTACGACTCGGGTGGTTCAGCTGGCGAGTTCTCGCCGCAGATCTCCCCTCAGGATCGCCCTCACCGATCCATTCAGTCTCCATTCAACACTGTTGATGGGAAGCAGACCAAACCAATCAGTCCTCGAACCGTCCTCGATCGATTCCCATTGTCTTCTTGGCCAGCGATGAGTTCAGTCTCGAAACCTTCCGAGCTCCAGGACGACAGTGGCAGGCAACAAGAGACCCTGGCGATGGCGTCGCTGGATCCAGCACTGCACTTTGAAGCTGTCGCGTTGCGGAGAGAGATCGCCCAGCTCACGCGGCGGAGAGACGACCTGCAGCTTCAACTGAGCCGTCGAGGCTCGGAGTTCTGGCAAGACATCGCAGTCCACCATCGCAAGCAGAGGAAGACAGCCGAGCGCACGCGAGAGGTGCTGCGTGAAGCCGTGCGAATGCAACGCGAAGAAGTCGTGCGTCGCGTGCGAGCCGCGAAGAAAGCCCGTCAGCTCAGCAAAGTACGTGGTGACCCTGCCGTGGACGTCACGCGAATGTGAAGGTTGATGGTTTTGTGCATTTCCCACCTGCAGGACCACCTGGTGCCTGTCGAGGATTCGCGAATGACGACGGGTTTGTTGGCGATCATGGAGGACACGATGCACGACCGCTTGGATCGAGCGTGCGAGCAGTGGCGAGAGTTCTTCGCACAGTCTCCGCGACTCACGAATTACCGCAATCGATTCCGCGACTGGGACTTTGTGGACACGAGCCTCGAGCCGAGCAGCAGCGGAGGCCCCGACGTCACCTCTTGCTCGAGCATGACATTTCGCTTCTCTACCCACGATGTGCTCGAGGCGTTGTGGGAGTTTCTCTCTGGCAAGGGCGTCCAGAACAAGCACTTCTCGCAGATCATGGTGCGTGTAATGTTGTTGCTCGTCGTGTGGGACTATTGGTCATGAACTCATGCGTGTAATAGGAAGGGAAAGTGAAAAGCAACGTGACTCTCGACAGCGGCATCGAGATGACTGTGGAAGCTACTGGTGCCAAAGGAACAGTGGTAGGGCGTGTGATGCGTCGAAAGTTCTGTACGCTCGACGACGATCTCGTGATCACGTCTGTCCTGTGCGGGAAGCTCACAGTGGAAGGCGAACACTCGCAGATCGCCGAAGCTTTGGTCTGCGAGGACTCCTGGGTACGAGTGATCCGAGTTTACGACTACGGGTCGTCGAGTACGCTGCCGCCGTTGACAGTCGTGCAGCAAACCCGCCGAATACGCATCCAGCGGATTGGCACGGAGCCACTCGACTCCATTCAGACCCACGCGGCCCGAAGTGTGCTAGATGAGATGATCTCCAGTCAGCACAGGTGGATCCCCCCGCAAGTCGAGCGAGTACTCGTTCGCTCGGTGCCTCGTTGGAGAGAGGTATCCAGTCGTGATCACGTAGGGAAAGAGCAAGATGTGAAGTCGCGCCAGTGTCGAGTGAGGCGTACTGAAGTGAACCGTTTTATTTGAGTTTGTCACTCGGCCGTGAATGCTTTCGAGGTCGGAGTCTGCATAAGGAGACACTCGAGTGCGTCTTGTCCAGTCGACATCTGGTTCTCCAGGATCTCATGAGCACCTTTTTCATACTGTCGGCTTCCGCTCGTGCTTATCTCCAAGGTACACTAACCGCGAGTGACGAACGGTCTCTATCGTCGTGAGGGGAGGAAGTGCGCTTTGCTGCTTGATACGGATCCACGAGTCCTCGTACAAGCGAGTATGGGTGTCGTGAAGACTCGTCGCGATGAGCGACAAATTTCCGGTGAGCGAGGACACGAGTAGCAGTTCATCGTCGCTGTTGCGGAATCTCCGCCGTAACGCGCGCGCGCGCTCGGTGCCGTGGAGCCCGACGGTGCTGACAGCTGCGTGGACGCGAATGCCGGTCGACAGGTCTGCGGCCTTCCCTTTCTAGACACAAACAAGACGGACAGTTTGAGTCGCCAGCAAACCTCGCGGCATACCCAGGAAATCGGTACCAAGATGAACGAGAACTCATCGTCATGCATCGTACGGTCTCAAGAAGCTGCCAAATCGCGTCTTCGACGAGCTCAGCTGGAAATGGGTACGACGAGCGGCCGTCTCGATTATCGCTTCGAGTCGATCGTCCCGCATAAGATTCACGCCAACAAAGTCTCCAACAACCTGACCGCTTCTCCTTCGCTGCTGAAACGTCAAATTCCGCGCAAAAGGCACGCGCCATTTGTCGCATGTTATCTGGAGTCTCGCCGATATCTGCCGAAGCATCGAGACGTCGTCGCCGAGAAGCGCAGGGTTGGGGCCACAGAAGACCGCCGAGGACCGCATCGCCTAACGTTACACAAAGGATACTCAGTATGGGAACGCCAGAGACCTGACGAGTGCGTTTCTACCTGCTGCACTTGCTCGGCGCGACGGACCGCGCGCAGCAGTTCGTTTGCAATCGCGTGGTGCTTCGCCACCATGCCGCGCAGGCGGTCGTTCAGCGCCTCGGCTCGCTTGCGCGCGAATAGCTGGCGTCTCGCCATGCTCTCCCACGCGACCACGGAGTCGTTGCTGCTGTGGCGTCGCACCAGTTGCTCGCGCCGCTCTTTCAGCCGCTTGATGTCCGTCGTGAGCTGCTGCACGCACGCGAGCAGGCGCCGCTTCTCCTCTTTGAGCCGCTCACGCGTGCCGTTCACTTGCGTCGGCCTGGGCGCCACCTCGCGGGCGTCGGCGTCGCTGCCGTCCCAGTCCATGAGCAGCGCGAGCAGGTCGACGTCGTCGAGCCACAGTTGCGTCGCCATTGTGGTGGGATGGTGGGATGGTGAGGCAGTGAGTGCAGTCTCAACGACGACAAGACAATGAAGAAGACGAGTGTCTTTCCATCAGGGATAGATAAATTCATAAAGGTGAATTCGGTCAGCCATCTGGTGAGAATGCACAGTCCCATGTGAATTGATTGTGGAGGGTATGGATAATTTCAAGCGATCAGATTTTTTCTTTCGAGTGAATTCCCGAGGTGCAGACATTGACAGTCTGCGAACCGCTCGAAGCCCGCGGCGACCTCGTCCGCCGAAGACGTGATGCTATTACGTGGGAGACACGCAGCGACATGCTCATGTTGTGATGCTGATTAGCGACACCGCCAAGTAAATAAATACCGAAATGCTTGCCGAATCTCATGAACTGGCCGTGGATTCATCCAGAGTCGGGCTCTGTATGAAAAGGCGTTCGACAGCGTCCTGGAGCGACCGCATCTCGTTCTCTCGGATGGCAGTGAGCAGCTCCTTCATCTTGTCGACTTCGGGCCGCGACGGTTGTTTCTCGCCCTGATACCGGTACACCAAACGAGAGTGGCGAACCATCTCGAAGACAACACGCGGGGGCAACGCACTCTCCTGCTTGATGCGGATCCACGATTCTTCGTAGAGACGCGCATATGTGTCGTGGAGATCCGTGGCGTTGAGTGAAAGCGTTCCACCAAGCGACGACACTAGAAGAAACTCGCCTTCGCTGGTGCGGAATCGTCGCCTCAACGAAAGTGCGTGCTCTGCGCAATAAAGACCGACTCGACTGACCGCTGACCGCTCGCGCACTCCTGATGGCGAGTCAGTCGCCTCCCCCTCCTGGGCGCAAAACAAACAAAAAAAATTATCAGTTATCATAATGCTCACAGGAACCCTCCAGCCGACTTTACCAAGACGAACGAGAATTCTTCATCACGGTAACGTAAGTTCGCGAGAAGCTGCCAGATCACGCTTTCCGCGATTTGCAACGGAAACGGATAGGAGACGCTGGCGGCCGTCTCGATAAACGCTTCAAGTCGATCGTCGCGGACAAGATTGACGCCGGCAAAGTCGCCTCGAAGCTGGCCGCTTCTTCTGCGTCGTTCTAAATCCGAATTTTGCGTGAACGGAACTCGCCACTGTTCGCTCGCTCGCTGTAGTGTCGCCGTCAGCTGTCGGAGTAATGAAACGTCGTCACCGATGAGTGGGAAGCTGCTGCCACAGAAAACCGCCGAGGACTGGGTAGCCTTTGAAGGTTCGCATCACGACACGAGAGAATAATGAATAATGAGCATTCTACCACAACCAATGGACCAGCGCGAATGACCTACCTCCCGCATTTGTTCGGCGCGACGAATCGCGCGCAGCAACTCGGTGGCAACCGCGCGTTGGGACTCGACCATCCCACGGAGCCGGTCGTTCAGCGCCTCTGCTCGCTTGCGCGCGAATAGCTGGCGTCGTGCCATGTTCTCCCACGCGGCGACGGTGTCGCTACTGCAATGCCGCCGCAGCAATCGCTCGCGCCGCACTCTCAGCCGCTTGATGTCCGTCGTGAGCTGCTGCACGCACGCGAGCAGGCGCCGCTTCTCCTCTTTGACCCGCTCGCGCGTGCCGTTCACTCGCGTGGGCAGTGGTTTGGCCAACAGCGCCTCGCCGCCGCTCTCGTCCCAGTCCGCGAGCAGCGCGAGCAGCTCGGCGTCGTCGAGCCACGACGGCGCCGCCATCGATGAGCCCCGACGAGACAGTGGAGACCAGGTCGAGGCGATGCAGAGACAGTGATGAAGACGAGTGTCTTTCCAGATGCGAAAAATCAAATTGTAGAGCACGCGCGAGCGACGAATTGTTTCGAACGTCGTGAGCGGCGGCATCGTCAGCTGCTGTGATATCCGCATCCAGGAGTCTTCAGAGAGGCGAGTGTACGAGTCATGGAGATTCGGCGCACTGAGATTGAGAGTCCCACCGATGGATGTCACAAGTAAAAACTCGCCTTGGTCATTACGGAATCGTTTCCTCACACAGCGCGCTCGCCCGGTGCCGTGGAGGCCAACGGTGCTTACAGTTGAACGCACGCGGACGCCTTGTGTCACGTCCGTCGATTTCCCTTCCTGTCGTGGAGAACAAATGACCTCAGCTCATATCACGCGCAAACGAACCCAAGCGGCGGAATGCGTACCATGATGATAGAAAACTCCTCGTCATGGATCCGCGCTGCCTGGAGGTAGTGGAAGATCGCTTCTTCGACGTCGCCTGCAGGGAACGGATACGAGGACCTCGCAGTAGTCTCAACTACCACCTCCAGCTGGTCGTCGCGGAGAGCCTTGATGTCGAGAAACTCGCCAACATTTCGCTGCAGCTTTGAGCTTCGTCGGAAGGGCAGTTGCCACTGGTCGCTCAGCTGCTGGAGCCTTGCTGTCAACTGCGGCAGTAAGTACACATCATCACCAAGGTTTTGGCTCCCAAATACTGCCGAAGATAGCGTAGCCTGGTTGGAAGCAGCGATTCGGTCACAGGAGATCCTACCAAACGATTGTTCCGAGCGTGAACCGCACCTGCCGCACTTGCTCGGCGCGCCTGGCCGCGCGCAGCAGCTCTCGCGCAACCGCGTGGAGCGTCTCCACCATCCCGCGCAGCCGTTCGTTGAGAGCTTCGGCTCGCTTCCGTGCGCGGAGGTGGCGTCTCGCCATGCCTTCCCACAACACGACCATGTCGCCGCCGGATTGTCGTCGCATGACGAGCTCGCGTCGTTCTCGCAGCCGCTTGGCCTCCGCTGCGAGTTGGTCGATAGAGGCCAGCAGCTGAGTCTTCTCTCGCTTGACTCGCTCGCGGGTCACGTTGACTTGCGCGGGGCGGCGGCTGCCTTCGGACGAGGAGGTTTTGCCGTCGCTGTGGGCGTCGTCATCGTCCCAGCTCGAGAGCAGCGTCAGTAGCTCGGCGTCGTGGTGGAGCCACTCCATCGTTGTCATGGTCAGCCGTGGGAGACGACAATTAACGCCCGCCCTCAACAACGCCAACTGGAGACGGCGGGTGTCTCCCACGTTGGGATCAAGTTGTGGAGGAGACTCCGGATGCCCATCTGCCGGGGAGACCAAGGCCACGGTGTCTACAGTCCACCCTGTGTAATGCGATACCTTTCGCAGTGGATGACCTGATTAGATTTATTATTTCGAAAATGCAATTTTGACAATGTTTATGGAAAAGTTTGCTTCCCATCCCCTAAGACCTCATACCAATTATGTATACGAATGTGTCCCATTGGACGAGGATATACCCATCCTCACCTGCTCTTCGTCTGGGACGCAATCTGATAATCACCCACACCTTGCAGTTACTGGCGGTTTGTGGCGGCTGCAATTGAATCATCAACTCAACGCGCAATCATCTCGGGCAGACGGCAGGAAGGTCTGGGTCACGCGGTCTCTACGTTTTTAAACGTGTACAGCATCGTGGAAGGTGATCCCAACACATTGCCCCCCACCTCATCAAAATGCAAAATCTGCACTACTCGCGACGGAGGGCAACGGAGGCCATCTCCAAAGGTGTAGCTCACTCGAGTCGCTGCCAAGAGTAGCTCAGGACTTCAAGCTAATACAACGAAGTTGAGAGAGAGAGGGAGAGAGAGAGAGAGAGCTCGGTTGTCGATCTTACTAGTTAAACGTATGAATATACGATGATCTTCCTCTTCTACGAATCTCACAGACCATCGGCCACGGGTACGTGAGCGCCGTGGCTCTGCATAACCAGTCGCTCGAGTGCATCCCGGCCCAAGCTCATTTGATACTGTATAATGAGCGAGAGCAGCTTCTTCATCTGGTCTGCCTGCGGTCGCGAAGGCCGCTTCTCGTCCAAGAACATGACGCGCGAGCGACGAATCGTTTCGATGGTTGTGAGCGGCGGCAGCATCGACTGCTGGATTATCCGCAGCCACGTGTCTTCAGAGAGACAAGTGTGCGTGTCGTGAAGACTCGACGCACTAAGATTGAGAATTCCACCAAGTGACGAGACAAGCAACAACTCGCCTTGGTCATTACGGAATCGTTTCCTCACACAGCGCGCTCGCTCGGTGCCGTGGAGCCCGACAGTGCTCAGCGCTGCACGCACGCGGACGCCCGACGTCGCATCGGCCGAATTACCTTCCTACGAGGTCATCGTCAGCTCTCAGTTCGTGGAGACAGACCCAACAGGTACGCACGTACCATGATAATAGAAAACTCCTCCTCATGCGCTCGAGCCGTCTCAAGGTAGCGGAAGATCGCATCTTCGACAACACTCGCAGAAAACGGATACGACGATCTCGCCACAGTCTCAATCGCGACCTCTAGTTGGTCGTCACGGAGAGCCTTGACTTCGAGAAACTCGCCGTCTTTTCCCTGCAGCTCCGAGCTTCGTCGGAACGGGAGATGCCACTGGTCGCTCAGCTGCTGGAGCCTCGCTCTCAACTGCGGCAGTAAGTACACATCATCGCCAAGGTTTTGGCTTCCGAAAATCGCCGAAGACGCGGTCGCCTAGTCCAAACATTAATCCACAGAACAAGTAGTGCAGTAAACACGAATCGTACCTGCCGCACTTGCTCGGCGCGCCTGGCCGCGCGCAGCAGCTCTCGCGCAACCGCGTGGTGCGTCTCCACCATCCCACGCAGGCGTTTGTTCAGAGCTTCAGCTCGCTTCCGGGCGTGGAGATGGCGTCTCGCCATGCCTTCCCACACCATGACGATGTCGCTGCTAGATTGTCGTCGCATGACGAGCTCGCGTCGTTCCCGCAGCCGCTTGGCCTCTGCTGTGAGTTGGTCGATGGAGTTCAGCAGCTGAGTCTTCTCTCGCTTGACTCGCTCGCGGGTCGCGTTCACTTGCGTGGGGCGGCGGCTGCGCTCGCACGTCGTGTCTTTGCCGTCGCTGTGAGCTTCGTCGTCGTCCCAGCTCGAGAGCAGCGCGAGCAGGTCGGCGTCCTGGCTGAGCCACTCGAGAGTTGCCATCAGCGTCAGTTAACTGCGAATGCGAATCGCCACCCAGCGTGTGATCACCCTCAAGTACGCCAACAGAAGAAGACACGCCATGTGATTAAATTTCGGAGGGAGAGGGCGTTCTGGTCTCCCATCTGATAAACAGACCAAGGTGTTTGCGTCTTCACGCAGGAAGCCAGACCACCTCCAGCTCTCCGTCCTCACTCCTTCTCATCCATGCCTTGAGCAGCGGTGCGCCCTGGGGCTCCATGACCAGCCGCTCGATCTCGCCCTGGCCCACGTCCATTTGGTTCTCGACGATCAGTGTGAACAGCCTCTTCGTCTGATCCATGTGCACTCGCGACGGCCGCTTCTTGCCCACGAACGCCACGTGGGAGCGACGCACAGTCTCGATGGTCGTGAGCGGCGGCAGTGTCGAGCGCTGCTTGATGCGCAGCCACAGGTCTTCCGTGAGCTGCGTGCGGGTGTCGTGGGGAGTCGCCGAGCCCAGCTCCACGCTCCCTCGGGTCGCCAAGACGAGCAACAGATCGCCGTCGTCGTTGCGGAACCGGCGTCTCAGAAACCGGGCTTGCTGGGTGCCGTGGAGACCCACGGTGGTGAGCTCCGAACGGGCGCGGATACCGCACACGAGGCTTGACTCGTCCTTTTCCTGACCACAGCAGAGTGTTATTTTTAAAAAAATCATTCGCGCCAACGATAGTAATATCAAGGACGAGGCGCCGATGTACCATGCTAAAGGAGAACTCGTCGTCGCTCAGTCGCGTGTTCTCGAGATACCGCCACATCGCGTCTTCGACCTGGCGCGCAGGGAACGGGTACGAGGTCCTCGCGGTGGTCTCGACGACCGAGTCGAGCTGGCCGTCTCGAACAACATTGATATCCACAAAGTCGCCCCGACAGCGCTGGAACGTCTCGCTCCGTCGGAACGGGAGATGCCACTGCTCGCTTGCTCGCTGTAGCCTCGTCGTCAAGTGCGGAAGCAGGTGCGCGTCGTCGCCCGTGTCCTGGCCTCCAAAGATCGACGATGACAGCGTGGCCTGGTCGAGAGCATTTGGATAAACGCGATCCGCAGCGACTGCCCAACGCGCGAGCCTCGTACCTGGCGCACTTGCTCGGCGCGTTGCACCGCGCGCAGCAGCTCTCTCGCGATCGCCTGGTGCGTCTCCACCATGCCGCGAAGCTTCGCGTTCAGCGTCTTGGCTCGCTTCCGTGCCAGGCGGTGACGTCGAGTGATCCCTTCCCACACCGCAGCCAAGTCGCTCGTGCTCTGGCGCCGCATCTGCAGCTCGCGCCGTTCTCGCAGCCGCCTGAGCTCCATGGTAAGCTCGTTAATCGACGCGACGAGCTCCTTCTTCTCCCGCTTGATCCGCTCGCGGGTCCCGTTTTTCTTGCCCTTTGGAGCGCCGCGGGCGGTGGGCTCCGCGTCGACGTCGCTTCGCCCATCGTCGTCCCAGTTCAAGAGCAGCGCGAGCAGCTCGGTGTCCTGACTGAGCCACTCGAACGTTGCCATTCGCCGTTTTTATCACTTGACGTGGCTGCCCCTCCACGTCGCCAACACGAGGAGACGGGCGTCTCCCACTTGACTGTGAAAGTCAACTTGTGGAGGCCCTCCAATAGAAGTTCTATTGGAGTGCTATTGCAGCGCCATCTGGAGGAAGAGTCCAACGTTGCTGCAGAAGAAGCCAGCTCGCTCCGCCTCACCCAGACAGCCCTTGTTGGCTGCAAGCTGTTGTCGCAGTTGCGGCGTGATTCGTTGTCTGGCCTGAGAATCAGCGAATCACAACGCAGTTGAACAAACACCTGGAAAGCCAGGCCAGACGATTGTGAAGGTCTCACCTGCTCGCAACTGCCCATACCCTCTCCATCGCGATGCGATACTGTCCGCCTCGTGGACGGAGATCGCGACAATTTGTCTCCCTCGAACACACTGCGACATTAATGCGCCGCCACGACGATTCCTCGCCGGTACGAAGCGGAGCTCTCCATCCTCTTGGAATTCGCGCGGCAGTTGACCTGTGCTTCTCGCTCTTCCTGGCAACGATCCGAGACTCGAGCGTGTTCGAGAACCGGTCCAACGCCGTGATGAGCACGATGCTCGACCGCCTGGCCCACGGTTGCGAGAACTGGCAGCAGTTCTTCGCGCGGATCCCGAAACTCGGCGAGTACGCGAGCCGCATGAGCGAGTGGGACTTTGTCGACACGGAGATCGAGCGCGTCGGCGCCAGGAGCGCTGAGCTTTTGGCGGCCTCGAGTACGATCTATCGCTTCCCCGCTGCGGATGTGCTTGACAAGACGTGGGATATATGCGGGGGGAAGAACGTCATCGAGAGCGACCAGTTCTCCCAAACGATCGTACGTTGCCTGCATGCGAGTCGCTTGGCTGTGGCTCAATCACTCGTCGTATCCACCCGACAGGGCGCCAAGATGACCACCACCCTGACGCTCGAAGGGCGTATCCTGAACTCAACGCGAGGGTATGGCCAGCGAGGTCCACTGGACGCGCGATTCCTGCGGCGCAAGTTCCGCGCCGTGGACGGGGACCTGCTGATCGTCTCGACGCTGTGCGGCAAGCTCACGTTGGAAGGAGCGAACGCGCCGGCCACCGAGGTGCTGGTCTGCGAAGACATGTGGGTCCGTATGATCGCCGCCCACGATAATGACACGGACGCAAGGCTCCCACCGCTGACGCTCGCTCAGCACGTGCGACGCGCACGAATCCAGAGAGCGTGGTCCGCCCAACTCGACCGAGCGTGTGTCCGTGCTATCCATCAACTCCTGGCGACCATCGTGACGCGCCACACATGGGAACCAGACAGCAGAGACAACGGAAAACTCAACTCAATCAACAGTCGGCGATGACGGCGCCACCACGGCCCCGGCAGCGGAGGCAAATCTAGGGTTCGTCTGCCGGAAATACTAGGCCCTGGGTAGCAGGGTAGGTCAAAGGATTCTACGATATCCGACGATCTAACCAGCCGCGCGGCGCATAATAATAATAATACAAAAATCCAACACCGATGGGCTCGGTCGCTGGTCGAGCGAGAACTGGTCCAGCAACCGGCGTCGTGGAGATCACAGAGAGCGACGGCCTGATGCTTCGACCAGCAGATTCGGAACTGGACAGCCCTGGTTCGTGTGGATGACTCGTTAGCCATCGTCCTCTGTCCAGAGAGTTTGTTCGTGATTAGTACGACATAGGTGAAACAGCAAGCAGGCTAATCTGATGAGACCTTCGATACCGCATACCATGCCACCGGACAGTTACTGTCTCCCATTTCCTTTCCTTCGCCATACAAAGCCACACGCTATGGACACGCGAGTGTCTGTCTCGAGCGATGGCGGCCATGAGGATAGTGACGCGGTGCTGTCGACGTCAGAGCCGGGAGACCTCGACGACCACGCGCCGGCGATCTCGCTGGCGAGCTCCATCGAGGAGCTCAAACGCGAGGCTGCGAGGCTGCAGCGCGAACGCGAGCAGCTCTGGCGCGCGCGGCTCGGCCAGAAAGGCGCGGCGACGGTTCTGAGCTGGCAAGACATGGCCACGCGCCACTCGCAGGCTCGAGACCGCGCCGAGCGGCTCAACGCAAAGCTCAAGCTGCTGATGGAGAGCCAGCACGAGGCCGTCGAGGGTTTGTTTCGAGCGATCCAACAGGCCGACGAGCAGCGGCAGGTGCGGTGAACTGCATGCACGTTGATAAGCAGACGGCGACTGACTCTCTCTCTAAATATACAATAGGCCGCCGAAGCCTAGGCATCGTTCTCTGCCAACGTGGACACCCCCAGCCGGTTCTACCAGCACCGCCTGCCGCTAATGCAGGACGGTATGCTCCAGCGCCTGGCTCGAATTGAGCAGGACTGGCGCGTGCCGTTCGAGCGATGCCCGCAGTTCAAGAACCCTGGGAACTTTCTTGACGATCTCTTCTTCACAAACGTGGACGTGATCCGCGACGACGACACTGAGGCGTTGATCGAAGTCCGCTCCAGCTCCGTGCTGCCGTTCCCCGTCGAGTCTGTCGAAGCCGCGCTCTGGCGATTCTTCACCAAGGTGCGATGCTCTAGTGACGAGTTCTCGCTGACGATCGTGAGTAGTTATACTCTGTTTGGAGGCTGCCTGGATCGTTCTCTGACCAGTGGGGCCCTTAGGATGGCGCGCCCAGTGACGAGGTGTCAATGGACACGCGCATGCTCGTGTCCTCGAAGCAAGGCGGCGTCTCCGGGACGATCAAAGCGCCGTCTGTGTGGCGCAACTTCTGCAACGACGCTGGTGAGTTCGTCATGATCGCCTCCTGCAGCGGCCTGCTCAACGTCGAGCGTCCGTGCCGCCACGAAACCGAGGCTCTGCTGTGCGAAGACGCGTTCCTCCGCGTGTGCACCGTGGATCTCGGCACGACGCCCGTCACTGTCGTGCAGCACGTGCGGCGCTCGCGAGTCCTCTACACAGGCAGCAATCGACCCACGCGCGCGCAGATCGGATCTGTCAAGAAGCTTATTGCCAATGTGATCAAGAGCCAACTGGAATTCGGCCAGGAAGACATAGAGGGCTCGCTCATGGGCGTGGCTCGACCTGGCGGGTATTAACGAAATAACAAACTTGAACTCTTTGTGCGTGCCAGGTCTGCTTTCCAATTCATCCAGATCCTCGGGGCTTCAACAGCGGCCTAGCCTTTCTACTCGCTGCCTTCCTCACCAACTGTCCTCGATCTGGCAACCGTGTTCGTGATTAGTACGGGGTAGGTCTACTGAACCGAGCACGGTCACCGGAGACTTTCAACCGACCGCGGCTCGAATGAAGACTGTGCGCTGTCTCCATTCCTCTCGGCGCCCTCCCGTGTGGAGAAATGGACCTGCAGCGCATTCTCTCGGACGACGCGCCGGCGATCTCGCTCGCCAGCTCCATCGAAGAGCTCCAGTACGAGGCCGCAAGTCTCCACCGCGAACGAGAGCGACTGTGGTGCGCTCGTTACGGCCACCGCGGCAGCCAGGAGCTCAGTTATCGAGAGATAGCGACGTGCGAGGCGCACGCTCGCCACCGCGCCGAGCGGCTCAACGCAAAGCTCCGGGCCATGATGGAGACCCAGCGAGCAGCCGTAGAAGACTTGTTCCGCGCGATCCAGCGCGCCGACCAGCAGCGGCAGGTGAGCCACGCGATGGATATGACCGGAAGGAAGCTCTGACAGTGCGGTAGGCGACCGAGGCCGCGGCGGCGTTTTCGGCCAACATGGATACGCCGAGTCGGTTCTACCAGCATCGACTGCCGCTGATGCAGGACAACATGCTTCGGCGCCTCGCCCTGATCGAGCGCGACTGGCGCGTGCCCTTCGGGCGGTACCCGCAGTTCACCAAGCGCGCCACTCGCATGGACGATCTCTACTTCCTAGACGTGAATGTCATGCGCGACACCGCGATCGAGGCGCTCGTCGAGGTGAGCTCCACTGCGGTGTTCCCCTTCTCGGTCCCTAGTGTCGAGCACGCGTTGTGGGATTTCTTCTCCAACGTGCGGTGCTTGAACGACGACTTTGCGTTGACAATGGTGAGCGTCTCAGCTAAAACACTCGCGTTCTTTCGGAGGAAGATTTTGTATTTAATGCGTGGCGTGTCTGCGTAGGACGGAGCTCCCCTCAGCAACGAGTCGCTGGATGTCCGCATGCTCGTGGCCTCAAGCAAGGACGGCGCGCGTGGGTCGATCGCCGCGCCGTCCGTGTGGCGCCACTTCCGGAACAAGGAAGGCGAGCTCATGATTATTTCGTCGAGTAGTGGCACAGTGAGCGTTGACCGTGTGGGCGTTTCCAAGACCGAGGCCGTCCTGTGCGAGGACACGTGGCTTCGTGTTTGCGGCATTGAAAGCGACGACGAGATGCCGCCGGCTCTAACGGTCGTCCAGCACGTGCGACGATCACGGGTGTTGTACACGGGATCCAACGAGCCCACAAAGGCTAAGCTCGACAGTATCAAAATGCTCATCGCGAACGTGATCAAGAGCCAGCTCGAGTGGAGCCAGGAAGACATCGAGCGGTCTCTTTTACAATCGGAATCCCATGTCTTCCGTGGTGTCGTCGTGTAGATCAAGAGCTCTGGAGGTTTCAATGGAATTTTAGTTTTGCCATACTGGACCTAGCAGGATTCTTCGCTCTGTGATTTCTTCGCCCGATCGCACTTCACACTCGGCCAGCCGCCGGACAAATTTCTTTAATGCCTCCACGTGAGCATGGTGCGGACGCTCTGCGTCACAGAACTGGATCCTGGAGCGTCTGACGTGCTGGACTAATGTCAGCGGAGACTCGCCCTTCGTTTGGCCTTCGTATGCGTCCACAATTCGTAGCCAGGCGTCTTCGTAGATGAGCGCATTCACGGGAATGGGTTTGCCGCTCTCTTGATAGCTTAGACTGGGCCGTCCGCACATGGCAGACGTGATCACGAGCTCTCCTTTCTCGTTTCTAAACCGTCGGTTCATATAACGCGCTTCAAATATTCCCAGCACGCCGTCTTCTAGTGCTGTCGCCCTGACCTCGCCTATCATCGAGTTTTCATGGGTACGAGATGATGTGCAAATCGAGAACGCGTCCTGCTCGCACTGGAACGACACGAAGAACTGCCAGACCTCGTTCCCCATCGATCGAGCAGGAAACGGGTGCGCTGTGCTCACTTGGAAATCTAGTACCGAGCCGAAGACGTCGTCACGAATGACAGAACAGTCGAAGAAGCTGAGCTCCCGACGCGAACCGGTGAATTTACTGCAGTGCGCGTAGGGCACCGTCCACTGGTTTGAGATCTTGTCCAGTCGGCGGAGAAGTTCCTCGTTTGTTGACGGGTCGCATTGTAATGAAACGGGGTTGCCAGGAGCGGGGAGTGGAAACTCCATTGAGAGCTGTGTTGATTTCAACAGTGTTACCAAAACAATCGAGAGATTCGCGCAGAAAATCAACAATATACCTGCTGCGTCCGCTGGAGAACGCTGATCAAATCTTGAGCGACAGCCGCGTGACTAGCAAGCAGCTCGCGCAGCTTGGCGTTCACTGCTTCGGCTTGTTTCCGCGCGTTGAACTGTCTTCGTGCCATGTTTTCGCACACGGCGAGCATCGCGTCACTCGCAGACAGCGGTGTGTCGCCATTTTCCGGTCGGTGATTCTTCGCGCGGCGTGACCGCAGGCGGGCGCGCTCGCGCTCCAGCGCGGCGACCTCGTCTCGCAGTTTCTGCGACTCTTGCTTCTGGCGCTCGCGGCTGCGGTTGATCTTGACGGCTTTGCGCGAACGATGGGCGGCACCGGTGGGTTGTCCGCCGCTCGAGTCGTCTGTCTCGTCCGTGGTCGCCTCGCAGCTCGCGCGCGACGACTCGCTCGACGGACTCGAGCCGGCGCCGTCCCAGTCCATGAGCATGGACAGCGCCGAGTCGAAGAGCTCGACCTCGTCGGGCCACCAGGCCATGTCCATGGTCTTCGCTCGTGAGGGGAAAATATCTGCTGTCGAGAAGTGGAGACGGAGGACAAGGTCAACGCCTCAGATCTGAAGGCGGTGATTACCCTGCCAAAAGAGCAAGGAAAATGAGGCCAATCCGTTGTCTGCTATTTGGATGGTCTCCCTAAAACAGGATTCCGTAAATGAGACCTTTGAAGAAGAGAAAGATGATCACGAACCAGCAGCGTTTTGGGCGTCTCCCAATGGGCAAATACTATTGTGGAAGTGGATGCGTCTATTTTGACGTTCACGATAACCGAGGGACCAACATTCTATTTAGAATGCGAGTCAACTGACGAGCTCACTTGCTGTGCACCACATGAACAAACATTCCATTTCGAATGCTGGTCACAATTAAAAATGACGGGCTCACTTCCTGGGCATGAGTCCAACAACCATGCGGCTGCTCGTGCTGCTGCTGCTGGTTGCGGCGCTGGGCGACGCGCTGCGCGTCGAGGACGGCGGCGTCTCGCAGCTCGCGGGTACGGAGCTCTCGGAGCACGCTCGCGTCGTACGCACGTGGACAGCGTTTGGCACCGACCGCGGCGACGAACCGCGTCTGCTCGCCATCCACTCGGGCGTCAAATGCCAAGTGTACGTGTCTTTCGCTCCGTCGGTTGGCTACGACGGCGAGGTCGCGACGGTGCGAGTGATCGGCGACAGCGAACTCGTGGTGCAGTCTTTCGTGGCAGTCACGTCGTCGGGAACGGGACAAATCGACTTGTCCGAGCCTGCCCACACGCCCGGCGTGGAGCTGGACGGCTATGTGCGCGTGGAGATTGTTACGCACGCGATGTCAGCGCTTCGAGAAGTGGTCGTTTCGTCGGACGGTGCCGTCGTCGTGAGCGAGCAGTTGCTCGCGAGCGATTCCGCCGCGAACGTGCTGCTGAAGACGACGGATTCGGGCGATCTCTACGTGAAGAGTCAGCTCTCGGTCAACGCCAATCGGCTCGAGATCCAAGCTTCAGGGTCCGGCAGCATCTACTTCTCGGCTGGGTCGATCGCTTGGACCACGGTGGACGTCAGCGTGAGCGGCTCCGGTGACGTAAGAATGGACGTCAACAGTCTGCGAACCTACACGACGTTCGGGATTCAGACGACCAACTCGGGCTCTTGCTACTTCAAAGCAAGCAGCGTGGTAGTTGAATCGACGGACTTGAAAACGACCGGACCCGGCGCCGTCAAGCTGGACGTGTCGCAGCTGAGGACGTACTCGTCCTTGACGCTCACAACGACGTCATCCGGTAGTGTTTCTCTTCAAGCCCAAGAGATCAGCAGCTCGCTCTCGACGTTCCGCAATCAAGGATCTGCTGCTATGAAGGTCCGAGCGAATTCTTTCCATTCCGATTCCGCCGTGTCCGTGGACGTGACAAGCTCGGGGGAAGTGTACGTCTCATTGACGGATCTACTCACTTCTCACCTCACGGTGGCCGCGTCGTCGTCGGGAGAGGTCTCCATCGACGGCGGACCAAGCAGCATCTCGCAATGCGACCTCGCTCTCTCCGGCTCTGGCGTTGCCAACCTCGGCAACGTGATATGCCGAGACGCCGACGTGACCAGCTCCGGGTCAGCGGAAGTCACAGTTCAGGTTACCGAGTCGCTCACCTACGGAACATCCAGCCGATCGGAACTTTATTACGTTGGGCAAGCACCACGCTCGATGGCGTCGTCCTGTACGAAGAGCAAATCTCCGAAAAGCTGTCCGGCGAAAGAACGAATGACGCTCTCGATGCCGACGTGGTCGACGTCCTACGTCGTGCCTGCGCGCAAATTGTACCACGTGCTTGTCGGTGATTCGTACAGCTTGGTATGGGACCTGGACGATGACAACAGCGACGAGAACAAATCTTCCGTCCCGAAAGAAACCACAGCGGAAAGCAAAACGACCAACTGGCGGGTCATTCTCTTCGGGGGCCTCGTTGTGCTGTTCATCGTGTTGTGGGGACGAGTTGAGAAGGCATGGCGCAAACGCCGGCAGCGACTAAACGAGAAGTTCCCGTTGCTCGGCCAGGAAGCTCCTGTTTACATCTAGTCAGCGAGACTTTTGTTTGAACGATGATTACAAAACTCACTCAAACTCACTCTTACGACCCACGATCCTTTCCGTCGAGCAAAGACAGATCGACGACGAACGAATTTTCAAAGTATCACGGAATACTTGGTTGAAGGTACTCAATAACAAAGATTATCCGAAATTCACGCTTTCCAAAATTGATTCTACTTGATATGTAACCGGTGTTGCGATGCGAGCATCAACCTGCGCTCCACTGCCTCCAACCCCGTGTGCATCACGTGTTCATATACTTGCTGTACAAATGCCTTGACTTTATTGGCTTGAGTTTTCTTCGAGGGTTCCATCCCAGTGAATCGGATACGACATCGACTTACGAAGTGAACAAAACTCAACGCATCCCCGCCACCAACCAAGCGAATCCACGAATCCTTCAGCACCAGCGCGTCGATATCGCCAGTGACCGACGCGTCTGGGCGCCCACACCAAGTCGACGAGACCATGAGCTCGCCATGCTCGTTCCGACCCGTCTGCTTACTCCTCAGACGCGCGCGAAACGAACCGGCGCTGCTGCCATGTTGGAGAACCGCGTAGAACTCGCCCCCGTTGTTTTCGTGGTCACCGTGGAACTGCGATGCCATCCAAAAGTTCTCTTCACGGCTCGCCATGACGAAATAAAATGCCCAGCTTTCTTGCTCCAGCCGTTCGCGCGAAAACGGGAACGCTCGGCTGACGTGGACGTCGGCCACGAACTCGAAGGCGTCGTCATGGACGACGGTCACCTCCTTGAATTCGTCGACACGGTTTTGGAACTTAGCGCTTCGGAACGGAGAATTCCCGTGGTTGGAAATCCTTGCGAGTCGGCGACTGAGTTCCTCGTCGCTTGCGGCGTCAGACACCAACGGTATCGACACCGCATTTGCGAAAATAGCCGAATTGCGAACCCCCTGAGTCACGTCACCCACGGTCAACACCAGACACCTCCGTCCAACTACTCAGCCACTGTCCACGTACACGTTGTGCCTTCTCAGTGAGCTCGATCGCCTCCATCAAATCGCGCGCCACGGACGTTTGGTTCCGGACCATCGCGCGCAGCTTCTTGTTCCGCCTCGGCTCGCCTCCGACCTTGCAGCTGGCGGCGCGTCGCGTTCTCCCACACGACCAGCACGGGATTCGTCGCGCCGCTCTGGTTCGAAGACGACGACGTGCAGCGCTCGCGCAGTCGTGCTAAAGTCTTCTCAAACTCCGTGGCCTTAGCGCGCAGCTGTTGCATCTCTTGTTTCTGCCGCTCGCGACTGCGGTTGCGCGTCTTGACGCCGTCCTGCACGCTCCCACCGGAGTCTTCCGCGCTGTCTTCCTGGACGTTCGGCACCGCAGCGAGCAGGCGCTTCCCGGCGGCACCGTCGCAGTCGGCGAGCATGCGCAGCGCGGCATCGAACAGCTCGGGCTCGTCGTCCCACCACGTCTTCTCCATTCGCTCTGACAGCAAAGACTCAACAATGTTCAGTGGCGATTCTGATCTCTTGTTGCGGACAGTCAGACGTGTTGGATCTCACAGGTTCCCTCTACATCTGAGACCATGCGACAGCCAATCCGGGAAGAGAAGCCATCATAGAGTCGACGTGATCGTTCCCGTGCGTAATCATAGGTGCACTGGCAGCCATTGTCATGTTTCCAGACTCGAGTGCGTCTCAGTCAACTAACGTTACTGAACGAATCACAGCGCACTCCACAGTACCCACAATCTGCGAGGGCAAGACAATAGAACGACCGCGTCGGAATGGAATCGTTTTATTGCGCGTACATCAAGTGCGACGGCCCGAGCATGAGCCGCCGCTCCATCTTTTCCAGACATCTTTGCTGCGAGTTGTTGTAGAGATCAGCCAGGAATTTCTTCATGATGGCGATATCCCGTCGATCCATGTGCTCGGTCCCGCAAAGCGGATGCGGGAGCGACTGGTATTCTGGAACAGCGTCAGCGGTGCCTGCGCAGTCCCGGAGGGCGCGTCGATCGCGCGCACCCAGGGATCGTCCGTGACGATCGCGTTCTCGAGCCTCTTCCCAGTCGGATCTGCGTGTCCGCACATGGCGTCGAGAGCACAAACTGGCCGTTCTCACTGCGAAACTTCTTGTTCATCATGCGCGCATTGAATGTTCCCACGACGCCTTCGCTTCGCTCCGCGACTTGGTAGCCACCAGACATCCAGTCGCCGGTCTCCTCCATATCGGACTCGAGCGAGAAATTGTCTTCAGCGAACTGGAGATTGAGTAACATACGCCACGCTTCGTCTTCCAGCGTTTCCTCGGGAATGGATACGCACGGCAGTAGAACACGTCGATTGCAAACTCGTCGTCGTCGTCGCGGATCGCTTTGGTCACAAAGAACTCGTCGCGCGGGTTCTTGAAGCGAGCAAACTTGGAAAACGGCGTTTGCCATTCGTCGCACAGTGACGTGAGTCTCGCTCGGAGTCTCTCCTGGCTCGACTCACTTTCCAACGCTAGCGTTGGAAAAGCTGAGCGTGGTTGATCGCGGCCATCAAGTTCTCTGCGGCGACTGCGTGCGAGCGCACCATCTCAAGCAGCGTCGTGTGGACTGCCTCGGCGCGTCGTCGGGCGTGGAACTGGCGCCGCGTGAGACTCTCCCAGATCACGAGACTTGCACTCGACGGAGACCCACGAGTCGTGGCTTTCTTGCCGCCGCGCAACCTCTTGGACTGTCGAGCTTTGAGTCGCGCGAGCTCGCCTTCGAGCTCGGCGAAGAGTCGCTGGAGATTTTCTTTCTCGAGCTTCTGGCGCTCGCGACTCAAGTTGAGCTTGACGCGACGCAGCGGTTTGGCGTCTTCGCTGCTACCGCCGCTCGAGTCGGTGTCGACGTCGGGCCGTTTTGGCTGCGACGTGCTGCTGTCCCAGCTCTCGAGTATGGAGAGCGCCGCGTCCAGCATCTCCGCGTCGTCGTCCCACCAAGGTCGCTCCATCCTGTATTAGTCGGAGAGCGAATGCGAGACGGATGACTTCCCGCCAGAGCCTCAGTCTCAGAGAGCTGCTGCCTCAGACTCAGTGCCACCCACAACGGGCGGACAGCCAGGGCAGACGTCCCACGTTGCTACAGCCTCACTCACGCGAGTCATCCACTCGCGACGATTACGAGCCATACGTCTTAGCCCAGATGAGTGAGAGAACAGACCTCCGGATCGGAGGTCTGTTTTGAGTCCGGGCCGGAGATTCATTCTCCCACACCGATGTCCTGCCTTGTCCCGGTCGTCTGCATAGTGTCAATGTGTACTTACTCGAAGACTCGGGTCTGTGTGTAGCTTTGTTTCAATATGAATGGGTCCACGAGGTCACCGCGCGTACATCAAATGGGACGGCCCTAGCATCAGTCGCCGCTCGATCGTCTCCATGCTCATTCGCATCGAGTTTTTGAACACGTCGCCCACAAACTTTTTGACAGTCGCTGCTTCTACGCGATCCATGGGCTCAACCCCACGACGGCGGATGCGGGAACGATTCACATGCTGGAAGAGAGTCATCGGAGCTGCTGAGGTCCCCTTCGAGAAAGCCATCGTGTTTGAGGACGATTGGCTACACGTCCAGGATGCGTCGAAGTCTCTCGCTCGAGGATCCGGGTGCCCACACATCGTCGTGGCGATGACGAGCCGCCCTTTCTCATCGCGGAATTTCTTGTTCCCCATGCGCGCGCGGAACTTGCCTACCGTGCCTTCGCATCTCTGCGCAACATAGTAGTTCACAGCGACCACGTCGTCGATCTCTTGAAACTCGGAGCCGAACGAGAAGTTGTCCTCCGAGAACCGAAGCTCAAAGAGCAGTTTCCACACCTCTTCCTCCACGCGCTTCCTCGGGGACGGATACGCACGACACGTGAACATGTCCACCACAAACTCTTCCTCATCGTCACGGACCACTCTGGCTTCAAAGAATTCGTCGTGCAGATTCTGAAATCGAGCAATCCGCGAGAACGGAACTTGCGAATGATCGCACAACATCGTCAGTCGATCTCGAAGCTTCTCATCGCTTGACTCGCTCTCGAAAGTCGCTAATGGCACAGGATACGTGAATAGTGGCAACGACCGAGCTTCCTAGAAATGACAACCACATTAGGAGAACTGTCTTCTTGGGAGGAAGACAGCATCCTCACCTGCTGGACAGCCTGAGCTCGTTTGATCGCGCTCAGCAAGGTCTCAGCTACGGCTGCATGTGTCCCAATCATCTCACGAAGTCTTGCGTTGGCGATCTCAGCTCGTCGCCGTGCGTGGAACTGGCGCCGGGCGATGCTTTCCCACACGACGAGGATCACGCTCGACTCGGAAGTCCGCCCTGATGGAGCTCGTGCATCCGCTCGCAGTCACTTGGAGTTGCTCAGCTGCAGTCGCTCGAGCTCGGTCTCCAGCTCAGCGACGAGCCGCTGGAACTGCTGTTTCTCCTTCTTCTGACGCTCGCGACTCACGTTGATTTTGACGCGGCGCTGTGGCTGGGCCTCGTCGCTGCCGCCTCCACTCGAGTCCGTGTCGAGGTCTCGCTGTGCTCGTCGAGACTCTGGAGCCGGGTTCTCCCAGTTCGAGATCATCGGCAGCGCTGCGTCGAGCATCTCCGCCTCGTCCTCCCACCACATCCGCTCCATGTTGGAGCTCGCAGCAGGACACACGAAATAGAGTCAGACAAGACCGTAATCTCAGAACTGCAAGTGGCAAGTGCTGGAATTGATTGAGTGGCAGCCGCTGGCTCAGTCTCAGAGATCTCCCACCTCAGACTCAGCGACTACACCAAATTTTGGTGTGGTCGTGGCGTAAGTTTCGTCATTTGATGGCCGAGAACTGCCGAGCTGCTGAGCTTGGGAAGGGACACCATGATTCGTGTGACACCGGATGGCACTATACATTGTTCCAGCGCTGATACATTAAGTGGCAAGGCCCGAGCATCAACCGGCGCTCAATGGTCTCCATTGAGCGCTTGCAACGAGTTCCTGTCACCTCTTCCATGAACAGCACAACAAAGTCTCCGCAACGGTTGCATGCGTCTGTGTCACCTCACCAAGTCTCGCATTGGCGGTCTCGGCTCGTCGCCGTCGAACCGGTGCCGGGCGATGTATTCCCACGCGACGAGGCTCGCGCTCGACTCGGAAATCCACCCTGATGGAGCCCCTCGTAGTCGCTTGGAGCTCCTCAGCTGCAGTCACGCGATCTCGGCCTTCAGCTCGGCGTTGCGCCGCTGTGAAGTGTGTCTTGAAGAAACACCTTGTCGTGGGAGCTGGAACTCCCAAGTCACCTGCTTGTATTGCCGCAAATGATTCAATGACTATCTATCTACCAGCGTTGCTCGTCTCCTGCCGTCGGACTTCCCGACGGCAGTCCAGGGACGAACTGCCTCTAATCTTGTCTGTTCTTATCCGTATCCTCGAACTGGATCGGATGCGGTCAGAAGCGATGCTGTTCT
>JAADVR010000430.1:0-29471 GCA_023335855.1 Pythium scleroteichum | reverse complement strand
GGATTTAGCCATCCTCTCCAGGCCGGAGGGGTCATAAAAATACCCGTAAGCCGCTCCGGATGCTTGCGATCCTTTGGATGTGCACGAGTAATCGTTCGTTCATACTGATCAATGGCGGCAAGCCTGTACCAGGGAATCTGAGTCATCTGACCGATGGTTTCATATAAATGGCGACGTGCAGCGAAAACTTCTGCGGGTTTTAACTCGGCAGCCTGTGGTTTGGGAGCGGCCTGGGCGGGTTCACCGTAAACTTCAACAGGCAAGAATGGGAGAAGCAGAGTACCTGCAAGTAATGTTTTGATCCAAAAGCGGTACGTGTGCCTGAAGGTCAAGCGTTGTTGCACTGGGATGCAGCCCCTTTCCATTAGAATGATACAAGGTACCCGATGAACCAAGCTAAAGGTTAGCGTTCTTCAAAAGTTCTCATTTTATCCATGTAAGCTCTTGGGGGGGAATCCAATTATACAAATTGTCCATATCGGGCATGAATGCACAAGATGTGACAAATGGGGGTTTTTCCAGCGCTTTCATGGTATAATATGTTCCGAGCAACAGCCTAACTTCAGTAGAAAGAAGGTTTATGCATTGGCTAAACGTGTTAAAGAACCGAAGCCGGATTGGATTCGGATCAAATTGACAACCGGCGATAACTATCAGGAAATGAAAACGATGATGCGTTCCAAAACGCTGCATACGGTATGTGAGGAAGCACGGTGTCCGAATATTTATGAATGCTGGGCCAATCGAACGGCCACTTTTATGATTTTGGGCGACATTTGCACAAGGGCATGCCGTTTTTGCGCGGTGAATACAGGCTTGCCAACGGAGCTTGATTTGCAGGAACCAGAACGTGTGGCGGAAGCAGCAGAGCAGATGAATCTGCAACACTGCGTAATTACAAGTGTAGCCCGTGATGACCTGAAGGATGGGGGAGCTACGATTTTTGCAGAGACCGTGAAGGCCGTAAGACGACGGTTGCCATTGTGCAGCGTTGAAGTACTCATTCCAGACTTTCTGGGCGATCGGGAATCTTTGCAGATTGTAATGGATGCCAAACCGGACATTCTGAATCACAATATTGAGACGGTTGAGCGGTTGTCAGACAAAGTGCGTGCCAAGGCAAAATATAAACGTTCACTGGAATTGCTTGCTCGTGCCAAAGAAATGCAACCTAACATCCCTACGAAATCAAGCATCATGCTTGGTGTAGGTGAGGAATATAATGAAATTTTATCAACAATGGATGATCTTCGTGCGGTGAACTGTGATATTATGACGATTGGTCAATATTTGCAGCCATCGGAGAAACATCTGTATGTTGAAAAGTATTATCCGCCAGAGGAGTTTGCTGCATTGAAACAGGAAGGATTAAAACGTGGGTTCAGCCACGTCGAATCCGGCCCGATGGTACGCAGCTCCTACCATGCGCATGAACAGGTGAAATCGGCTACCAAACATGCTGAACAGGCGGCAACACACGCGTGATGGAGGATACCGGATTGGAAGAAGAAAAAATCACAGAACAGATTCAGGACCAACTTCAGGAGCAGATCCAGGAGCCGGTTCAGGAATCAGTTGTTGAATCAGTTGAGGAAAAGCCCAAAGAACCGGTCATTGTACAGATCGGCGGCAAAAATTATGAAATCGTCCAGAACCACAAAGAGGGCTGGAATCCAGAGGTCTTCCGTGATCGTTACAGTGAAGTGCTGGAGCGTTATGATTATATTATCGGGGACTGGGGTTATAGCCAGCTGAGGTTAAAAGGGTTTTACCGTGATAACCATCCAAAAGCGACAAAGGATTCCACAATCGCCAGTATGGTGGATTATATCAATGAATATTGTAACTTTGGCTGTGCGTACTTTGTGCTTCAGAAGAGCAAGGATCAACCTCAAGCCAAAGCAAAAAGCGGTTCCTGAGAAGGACCGCTTTTTTGGTGTGTTATTTTAGTCAAGAAATGCCGTGCGAACCCGGTTCCAGAATGGATAAGGGCGAAAACGTGCAAAACTGACCTTGTGACTGGATACCTGACAACGGACGGAGATCAGATCCTCCACCATCACATTCACATGATCAATCGTCATCAATAACCGCTGATCCTTGCGGGAGAAAATATCACAATGATGATGCTTGGGCAAAATAACCGGTGAACCAAGTGTACGATAGACCCGGTTATTAATCGATGCAATCTCCGCAATCTGAATCGCCTCGATGGTTGGATGAACCATGGCACCGCCAAGGGCCTTGTTGTATGCCGTGCTGCCTGATGGCGTGGATACACAGATGCCATCCCCACGGAACATCTCAAATGTCACATCGTTAATATCGACCTGGGCTACGACGGTACCGTCTACACCTTTTAACGTAAATTCATTAAGGGCGATGTAAGAGGAATTCCCCGACTTTTTACGAATCTCAAGCTCCAAGAGTGGGTATTGTACAATACGTGGTTTGAGACGCTCCGGATCTCCCTTGCCACTCATCAGCCTGACTAACTCGCGTAATTCTTCCTTCTTCCAATCGGCGTAAAAGCCGAGATGGCCTGTATGAACCCCAACAAAAGCAATATCCGGAATGCGGTCGATGAAATTGTGAAATGCTTGTAGCATCGTACCATCGCCCCCGATGGAGATAACAATCTCCGGCGATTCTGCATCCAGCTTGAACCCTTCTTCCTTCGCCAGCGCGTGAAACTGCTGACTGAGATCAATCGATAACTGGTCTCCGCGGTCTTGAACATAGTATCTCAAGATGAAAGCTCCTTTGTGGTCATTATACTACCGATGATAATCAATTCCGCGGAAGAACACAACGTTTGGGCGCATATTCAGTTAAATATAGATGAATCGTTCACTTATTTTTTGGCATGTCGTCTAGGCTTGAGAATGGAACTTAATATTGCAAGGAATAACAACAACACGATGAGGCTTACAAAAACAATCATTCCGGATAAGAAAATCAGTCCCCAGTCCGGTGTATACGTTGATAACGATGGGATGAAACCGGGCTCCATGAGAACGGGTGAAGAGGAACGCCCCATCATGGGTGTCCATAACAGCAGGACCAGCACAGGTGCGATTAGCGCATGGATTGCTCTGGCAAATAGAAATGGACCGTATCTCATGGGTGTGTTGCTAAGAACACTCATAATCTGTGCATGGACGGATAATCCACCCCAAGAGAGAACAAAGGCTGCTGCTGCTACTTTATAGACGAGTGGGATGGATGCCCCGGCACTCCCAGCCTCTTTGTTCCCCAGCGTTACTTCAAACAGCCCACCGACCAAGCTAGGAGATAAGGATGGAGGCAGTCCGCTATGTCGTAACAATTGCTCGGTTATCCCGTATAATCCGCCAAGCCAACCGGTCTGGACAAGTAGCTCCATCATGACCGAGAAGAATACAACCAGCCCTCCTACGATAATAATAAGGCGAAGGGATGAGGAGACTGCCTGGCGCAGCAGTTCACCGAATGCACGTCCGTCAGCTTTTCTTGCTTCATGCATCGCATAGATGGCCCGGACCAGTCTGTTTCTAGGTATCCCCTCCGATGGAGATCCAGAAGAACTGTCTGGGTGTGAGCCTTTTGCTGTACCCCCGTGAAAACGCATGAGCATACCCACCAGAAAAGCTGCAGCGTAATGGCTCGCAACCAATACTGGAGCAATGGCGACATTATGGAAGAACCCAACCGATACCGCTCCAATCATGAAGATCGGATCGGATGATGTAGTGAAGGCAACGAGCCGTTCTCCTTCTTCCCGGGTAACCAGCTTTTGTTCCCATAACTGAGCGGTCAGTTTCGCCCCTGTAGGATAACCGGATGCACAGCTCACGGCAAATACAAAACCACCGCTTCCGGGAACACGAAACAATGGACGCATCAGTGGATTCAGCAAGGTACCTAGAAAATGAACAATGCCAAAGCCGAGCAGCAGCTCGGACAGCACCAAAAAAGGAAAAAGGGAGGGAAACAATACGTCCCACCAGATGGACAGTCCGCGTACACCTGCATGCCAGGTTTCCGCTGGATACAAGACCATTAACACACAAAGGGTCAGGAGAGCGAGTGTGACCAGGACATGGGTGAGTCGTTGTGAAGCAGCCATGAATTCTTCTCCTTTATTTTTGGAATGGTCGGTGTGCGGAAGTCTGTGGTGTTATTGCCATCAATATATGAAAAAAAGTGGACAAACAGTACAAAATTATACGTAGAAAGCGCTTGCAAAAGTGGCTGTGTTTTTGAGTGATGTGTGCTAAAATGAGAAAAACGCCTGAACGTCACCTAATTGTCTCCAAGGTGGAATTCAATTCGGATGGAGTGATGATCATGAGTCTTGTCACCGGAATCCTGGTCTGTGCTTTTGTATATGTGATACGTGCCTCGCTGGTACGCTCTGAGGAAGAGGACTGGCGGAGTTATTAATGAAATATCTAGTGCGCCAACCCAAGCGGTTGGCGCTTTTTTTGTGTTACATTTTGAATAAGGTCCTATACACAGATGGCAGGTTACATGTCCTGATGATTTCATGTTATATAGGACTTTTTGGTTTTTTTTGATAGAATGGAGATAAAGGCTTTTGTGGCCTGGATATTGTTACTGTTTTCACAATGTTCACGGAACGTGTAATATATGGCAAAATTCGACATCAGAAAGGGGAATCAGACGAATGAATCCCAGTTTGAGTATTTATGACAATCTTGGCGGTGAGAAAGGTGTTCGCGCATTGGTCGAGGCTTTCTATCCGATCGTTCAGCAGAATGAGCAGCTGGCTCCGCTTTTCCCGGAAGATATTCAGCCGGTCATCGACAAGCAGTATATGTTTTTGTCTCAGTTTTTTGGAGGACCAGGGCTGTTTTCCGAGGCGTTTGGACATCCGATGATGCGTGCCCGTCATATGCATTTTGAAGTGACGGTTGAACGGGCTGAGGCTTGGCTTGCATGTATGGATCAAGCCTTAACACAGATTGGTGTGGAGGAGCCCTTGCATTCGTTTATCCTGCAGCGTTTATCCGGGCCTGCACATCATTTTGTGAATACACCGTAGATCCGAATATGATTACAAGCGTACGGGAGAGGGATGGAATAGATTGGAATTAGAGCCGCTGTATAAGGTGAAAGTGACCTGCCATTATTGCGAAACCGAGTATGAAACCTCACGGGTAAGACCGAGTTTGAAAAGGCCCTACCGGACGGATTCGGATTTTTGTGCTTACTACAAGCTGGAGAATCCAGATTTTTATGTGGTTCGCATCTGTCCGCAGTGCGGGTTTGCCACGACGGAGAACGCAACGGAGCATCTAAATGATGCTCAGCGCAAGGCTTTTAAGGAACAGATCGGTAACCGCTGGGTTAAACGTGATTATAGCGGAGCACGAACACTGGAACAGGCGCTGGCAACGTACAAGCTTGCCTTGCTGTGCGCACAGGTTATCCGGGAGAAAGATCGTGTCGTCGCTGGTCTGTTGCATCATATAGCTTGGTTGTATCGTTATATGGAGGACCATGCACAGGAACATCGTTTTCTTGAATTTAGCCTGGAAGCCTATGTGAAGGTGTTCGAACGTGAAGGAACGGGTGGCAATGAAGCCAAACTGTTGTATTTGCTCGGGGAATTGAACCGCAGGGTAGGACGGTTTAATGAAGCAGTGCAATGGTTCAGCAAGGTCATTCATGACAAGCGGATCACAGATGCGGCCATGATTCGTGCTTCAAGGGAACAGTGGGCCGTGCTGCGTGAGCAGATGATTTCAAGTAAGTTGGAACTCCCTGAAGAGATGCTGGAAACAGACAAAGAGGCTGCAAAGCGCAGCCCCCTCTAGGTTGATCTTACATTAGTTACGGACAGGACGGCTGGATAACAAATAGTCACTGTCGTTGTCGATCACGGTCATGCTTGTATTACAGCAGGGAAAGACCAGTAATTTCTTTTTGCCTTCGCGAATGAGCACAAGCTCTTTGGGTTTGAGGGGGAGCAGCACGTTGCTTGCGTGACAGTAGGGACATTGCTGTACATAGATGTCTCCCATCACAATATCGTAAGGCCAGCTGTTCTCAAACGGAATCATTCTTGTTCGCCTTCTGGTGCGGAAGGTTTGGAGGTTTCTTGTTTGGCGAGTTCCGCAATCTTCTGCATCAGGATATGTTGGGGCATGTGCATCAGGTGCTCCAAAGGTACGCCCAGGGATTCTGCTAATTTGACGGCTGTATCAGCCGATACTTGTAAAGGTTTCATACGTTTACCTCCTGAAGGTTGCTATAAGTATTTCTCTAGTATAGAGATATGGCTCACAGAAAACCAGTTTTTAATTCAATCCTAACCATCCAATTTATAGAGAGAGGTGCCTTATTAAATGAAAACGCCATTACACCCCGTATGGGATCTGGAGTCCATTTTTAGTGGAGGTTCTTCCTCCGAGACATTTGCTGCGTATCTGATTGAACTGGAAGAGGATGTACGTAAACTGCAACATCTGTTGAACGAAACAGCTGCACCGACTTCAGTAGAAGAGACGGCTGCGTTTGATCCCATTTTGGAACTGCTGCAAAGCTGTTATGTTCGCGTATCGGAAGGTTCTGCGTTTGTATCCTGTCTTTCATCGCAAAACCAGAAGGATAAGAAGGCAACGCAGCTTCAGGGCGCCATCAGTTCTATTGCAGCGATGCTGAACGGCAGCAAATCGAAGTTTGATAATACACTCAGTCAGACATCGGATTTGGTGTGGGACGCTTGGATTGCTCGGGAAGATATCCAGCCGCTGGCATTTGTATTGAACGAGAGTCGCACGCTGGCTCGTGAGAAGCTGTCGCCTGAACTGGAAGGTCTTGCTCTGGATCTGGGTGTGGATGGTTACCATGGTTGGGGCAAATTCTACAACACGATTGTCAGCAAGGTGAACATTCCATTTGAGCAAGATGGGGAAACGGTGATGCTCTCCGCAGGACAGGCTGCCAACAAGCTGAGTGATAGTGATCGGAATGTACGCGAGACGGTATTCGCAGACTGGGAGCAGGCTTGGACCGATGTCGAAGATTTCTGTGCTGACACGCTGAATCACCTCGCGGGATTCCGTTTAAAGTTATATGAGAAACGTGGCTGGGATGATATCCTCAAAGAACCTCTGGCCATCAACCGGATGTCACGTCAGACACTGGATACGATGTGGGATGTGATTAACGGTGCCAAACCTGCGCTTGTTCAATATCTGGAGCGCAAGGCAGAACTGCTGGGGGTAGACAAGCTCAGCTGGAGCGACGTAGATGCACCTGTAGGTAAATCGAGTGGCAAAATCACTTACGATGAGGCAGCCATCAATATTGTTGAACAGTTTGCCAAGTTCAGTCCTAAACTTTCCTCGTTTGCAGAGATGGCTTTTGAGAAACGCTGGATCGAAGCAGAAGACCGTCCTGGCAAGCGTCCAGGTGGATTCTGTACGTCTTTGCCACTTAGCAAAGCAACCCGAATTTTCATGACCTTCTCTGGGACACCATCTAATGTGTCGACTCTTGCGCATGAACTTGGTCATGGATATCATCAACACATTATGGAAGAGCTGCCTGCCTTGAATCAACGTTATGCGATGAATGTGGCTGAGACAGCGTCCACATTTGCTGAACTGATTGTAGCAGATGCCCTGGTGCAGGCGGCAACAGATGAGCAAGAGAAGCTGGCTTTGCTGGAAGACAAGATACAGCGAAGTGTGGCTTTCTTTATGAACATCCATGCCCGTTTCCTGTTTGAGAATCGTTTCTATGAACAACGCAAAAAAGGCTTGGTCAACGCGGATGAATTATCCAAATTAATGGTGGAGGCCCAGCAGGAAGCGTTCTGCGGTGTGCTTGCATCAGATCATCCTCATTTCTGGGCATCCAAACTGCATTTCTATCTGACGGGTGTGCCATTCTATAATTTCCCATACACGTTCGGTTATATGTTCAGTGCGGGAATCTATGCAAGAGCGCAGCAGGAAGGTACAGCATTTGCAGATAAATACGATGATTTGTTGCGGGATACAGGGCGTATGACGGTCGAAGAACTTGCTCAGAAACATCTGGGTACGGACCTGACACAACCGGAATTCTGGCAAAATGCTGCGGACTTGGTTATTGCCGATATTGAGCAGTTTCTGCAGATGACAGCAACCGAAAAATAAGTTGAATATAATAGGTTGAATATATATGAAAAGGCTGCAAATCCGTGTTAACAGACACAGGATTGCAGCCTTTTTTTGTACAGAATCCTCATTTTTGATTATCGAAGATTTTGTCGTAATTAATTGAAAAAGCTCAGTTTAAGGGAGTGGAATGGCAATTAATTGTGCAATTCATAGTTAGAAATACCCAACTTTGCCGTTCTTTGTTGAATGAGCACATATGATGTCATATAATGAGTCGTAAGTCCTTGCTGTATAGGACTATAAGCATATAAGGAGAGTGTTAATATGAAAATTGATGAGCTTTCATTAGCGAGACAGTTGGATCTGGTATTCAAAGAACTTGATCATGAGTTGTCAGGGTTAGATTCAGGGGTAGTTTTTGTGCAAATACGAAACAACGTAATTGGGAAATTCGGTATTCGACATAATCCGATAGCTGGACGAGATGGGCAGATGGATATGGAGGAAGGGGGGCTAAACGAAACCCAGAGAACTTCTTTCCGGGCAATGGCACTGGAGACGTTGAAATTCAAACGTAATTGGACACATGGCGAAATATCGTACGACTTCACAGTAAGACAAGGTATGATTTTGGTAGATGCAACAATGGAGTCTAATTACAATATGGCGAGCCTGATGATTCGTTACCCTAGAACCAATACATACAAGGATTCAGATATGGAGTCGAGCTCATAATTCGTTGCACAAGAGAAAGCGGCACTTCCGAAGAAGGCCGCTTTTACTTTTGGATTCTGCTTAGGCTCAAGCAATAATTACGAGCTTACGAACGACCCGATAATTGCTGCTCAGCGATTTGCACCAGACGTTTAGTGATGTATCCACCCAGAGAACCTGTCTCACGGGAAGTATAGTTACCGTAGTAACCATCTTGTGGAATAGTTACACCCAGCTCTTGAGCAGCTTCAATTTTCAATTGTTGCAATGCTGCTGTTGCTTGGGGAACGACCAGGTTGTTGGAGCGGCTACCGCTACCTTGGTTTTGACTTCCGTACATATGTGTCACCTCCTTATGGGTTGGTGATGTTAGTATGGTTAGAGAATACGGAAATATACATGATATGGCGTAAGGGAAAATATGGATAACTATCAGTGCACAGGACACATAAAAAAGCCGACCCAATGCGGGTCGGCAAGTTGTATTCGGATATCAAAATATAGGGTGATATACGTAAAAGCAAAATAGAGCATGATCAGCTCGCTTAGTCTGTAGGAGGTATAACCTCAATACGTGTAAATAACTCAACAGGCTGTTCCGGTTCCAAGCGAATCAACCCGGTTTGTTCATCCGATAAAGCCAAATTAGGTGCATCCGGGAGCCAAGTGTACGGTTCAATGCACAAGAACTGATCGGATTCACCTTTGGTAAAGAGAACCCAATGTTTGAAAAATGCTTCATCTGCTGAATATTTCAATGTATATCCATCTTGCCTACGTAAGTAAGCCGTAGCCGGTTCACCTTCGGTAGCTTTCAACAGGGTATCCCAGTTACGTCCCTGCAAATTGATGCCTTCGTTCAGAGCAGACCATTCACCCAGGGACTCCAGTTCACCTGTCGGTAGTTGTTCTTCATTCTGTCCGTATATTCCGGAAACAGGCAGTTGCAGTGTCCAGTCGGCAGGTTTGCCGTCTAACAAAAACCATGTATGATATCCCATCCCAAAAGGAGCAGGCGTTGAGCTCAGATTGGTCACTCTCAGACGCTGGCTAAATACAGCGTTTTGCAGACTGAACGTCATCTCAAGTTTTAGGGGAATCGGGAATTGGGCCATCCAATGCTCTTCATTTTCGGTCAGTAATTCAGTCGTAATTGCACAGCCGTCTTCATCTTCCTCAATGTCACTGACACACCAGGATTGGGTACGGTGGAGACCGTGAATATGGTTGTCATTCGCCGTGTTCTGATCAAACTGGTAACGAACGCCTTCATATTCGAATTGTCCACGATGAATGCGCCCTGGTGGAATCAGGAGAGGAAC
Organism: Pythium scleroteichum; assembly: GCA_023335855.1. Classification (NCBI taxonomy): domain Eukaryota; phylum Oomycota; class Peronosporomycetes; order Pythiales; family Pythiaceae; genus Pythium; species Pythium scleroteichum. The sequence goes on along the minus strand of JAADVR010000430.1, from coordinate 19,318 downwards.
GCCAAAATGGTACGGCTTCTGCAGATAAAAGGCAAGATCGTCTTCATCCGGACGGCGGACGACATCTCTGTCCTGCACTAAATCGCGAATAGAAATAATATTATTTCCAAGACGCGGCAGCAGGGTGATTTCCAATTCACGGCTATGTAGGATATACGTGTCGTAACCATTCCATTGGCCTTTGGTCACTTGTTTCATATCGATGCTCCTTTTCCCACTTGAAATCTGTCTGCAAGCAGTTGTGATGAAGCTACTGCTGCAGGCGTGTCGTTGTGTACATGCCAGCGATTTCCTGCGCTATTTCGTGCGAAGTAGGCAACAGGATAAGCAATTCCATCATAACAGATTTTGATGTCTCGGGTAAAAAAGTTCAACTCATTTTGACATTCACGCCTGTGCGCATTAAGATGGAACTCTAAAAGCATTTATTAGAATTGAATGACATGAAATCGATGACAGGGATAAGTAGGCCAAGAGAATCCTCTCCAGAAAGCCGGTGGTTGATGTGAACCGGTGTGAGCTCTTTACCGAATGGACCCTTGAGTGTAGGTTTGAACAGGTTAAGCCAGAGATGGGCTTGCCCCACTAGAGTCTGCCGTATAATCCACGTTACGGAACAATGAAGGCATTTCTTCGGCTTGACTTGATTCAGGGTCAGGAGCAATCGAAGAAAAGCGAATAAGGGTGGCACCACGGTCTCACGTCCCTTGCGGATGTGGGGCCTTTTTGCGTTCGCAGAGAATGGCAAGAGTTTTTTTTATATACAATTAGGGAGGCGTTATGTGTAATGAAAACAGTACTTTCAGGTATTCAGCCAAGCGGTAAGCTCACATTGGGCAACTATATTGGTGCAATCAAAAATTTTGTAAAACTCCAGCATGACTATCAATGTCATTTCATGGTGGTTGATCTTCATGCCATCACCGTGGCTCAGGAGCCAGCAGCGTTGCGTGAACAGTCGGAAGCGGTAGCTGCACTGTTTATTGCAGCAGGTATTGATCCTTCGAAATCTAACGTATTTCTGCAATCCCATGTACCGCAGCACGCGGAATTGGGCTGGTTGATGACAACGCTGACCTCCATGGGTGAGCTTGAACGCATGACTCAGTTTAAGGATAAATCATCCGGTAAAGATTCGGTTGGTGCCGGACTGTTTGTGTATCCATCATTAATGGCGGCTGATATTTTGTTATACAATGCTGACCTTGTACCCGTAGGTGAGGATCAGAAGCAGCATCTGGAACTGACACGTGATCTGGCAGGACGTTTTAACCACCGTTATGGGGAGTACTTCACCATTCCAGATCCGTATATTCCGCAGGTGGGTGCACGGGTAATGTCACTTGATGATGCCTCTTCGAAAATGAGCAAAAGTAACCCTAACGCTGGCAGCTATATTGCCCTGCTGGATCCGCCGGATGTGATTCGCAAAAAAATCAGCCGTGCCACTACAGATTCGGGACGTGAAGTCGTATATGATCCGGCAAACAAACCGGAAGTAAGCAATCTGATGAGTATTTATGCTGAATGTGCAGGTATGACGCTTAAGGAAGTAGCTGAGCGTTATGAAGGCAAGATGTATGGTCCGTTCAAAAAGGAACTGGCTGAAGTGGTTGTATCTGTGATTGAACCGCTGCAACAACGATATAATGAGATTCGTGAGTCTGGCGAATTGGCGGATGTTCTGGATACGTCAGCCCGTCGTGCAGAAGAAGTTGCTGCTCAAACGTTGGATGCAGTGAAAGAACGTATGGGATTTGTTCCGAGACGTAAACAGTAGTCCTGAACAAAGATCTTCATTTCATGCAATGAATAGTTAACATAAATAAAGAGGAGCCCTATTGAAGGACTCCTCTTTATTTGTGCGTTCATTATTGAACTATCAAATGACCTAATCAAGAAGTGGGCTCTGAAGAAGCCGAGCGAACTTCCTGACGTTCTTTTTTGGCGCGAATCACAAATCCCCAGCCAATGTTGGCAATGGACAGGACAAACAGTAGTGCAGCAAACCAACCGGAGTAGGAGATCATAATTGCTGAAACCGTTAACAATATGATCGAAGAGAATGCGAACCATAAAGACAAGCCTTTACTCATTGGGAAAAACCTCCATCTACAAATTTAGTAAAACTCCGTATAACCTGTAGCCTACGAGCCATAATAATCTTGCAAGCTTGCAATTACATTACAGACACAGATTGAAGGGAGATTATAAATATGGCTCAAGGATCTCGTTCTAACAACTTGGTGGTACCTCAGGCAAATTCAGCACTGCAACAATTGAAAATCGAGGCTGCACAGGAACTGGGTGTAACTATCCCACAAGACGGTTACTATGGTAACTACACTTCCCGTGAAACAGGATCTTTGGGTGGATATATCACCAAACGTCTGGTACAAATCGCTGAGCAGTCTCTGGCTGGGTCTGGCAAATAATTTATTTTAACCAACAGCAACAAAACAGGATAAAAAGAAAGCCCGGAGCGGAAACGCTCCGGGCTTTCTCGCGTATCAGTTCCTATGTCTGATTGTGCCTTGCCATGCTCACTTCGTCAAGGGCGTGCAGATAAAAGTTTTTTATCCATTTTCTCATCGCTTAACCAGCCTACATACGTATCAATCGTTTCAAAATTCCGATCCATCACAATCACAGCGACAAATGGATATTGTTTCCGGTGTCGATAACGTACATCTGCCCAACGGACCTTGTAACCGGCAGGCAGTTCTTCAACCTCTGCCACCGCATAGGAGGTGAAATAGAGGAAGGCACTGACTTCCGGTGATTTGCGTGAAGCAGCAACGGCCGCATGAGTAGAAGACGAAGCGTGCAGACTCCATACCAGATTTGAACCATTCATTTTACCGATCACATAACTGCCGTCCTCAACTCGTTTGACCACATGCCAGCGGTTCCAGGATATCGTTGGAATAACGATGTATCTTGCCTGCTCTGGGCTGTTGTCGAGACGTCTAACTTTTCTGACCGCTTGTGCACGAGCAATCGTTCGCCATATATAATATAAACCGGTCAAACTATACAACGTAACGAAGAGTGGTGCAGGGGCGATCAGATCAAAGGCCCATAACAGAATAGCTATGACATGGGTAGTGAATAGAAACGGATCAAAAATATGAATGATGTTCCAGGCGATCCAGCGTTCCGTAAAAGGCCGGGCGGCTTGGGTTCCATAGGTGTTGAACAGATCGGTGAATACGTGAAAGCCTACGGCCACAGCGGTCCAGGTGGCAACGTGTCCAATAGGGACACCAGGGAATATCAGTGCAATGACGCCGGTGATGAGCAAAACCCATAACAGGAGAAATGGCAGAGAGTGTGACAAACCCCGATGATTCCGAATGTAAAGCGAATTGCTTTTGAGACGTAACGCAGTATCAATGTCAGGGGCCTGGGAACCGGCGATCGTGCCAACCATTACCGCAGCTGCAAGCATGGGACTAGCCGCGACGACAGGATCGACATAAGCCAGACCGGCTAGACCAATCCCCATGACAAAATGTGTAGAGGTATCCATAAACGTCTCCTTTGTTTGGTATATCGTTCTAAGGCATATTACTTCTCTATCTAGGTGATACCCATATATAGTGTATAATATCCGTTTGTCAGGATGCAAAACATCCCTAATTTCAAATTTATTACAATTTTCTGTTCCATACCCAATAAATGTACGTAGTTTGTCAAACTATTTTGGCATTTCCTATGATAAACTTTATATCGGATACAGTGAGAAAATCGCCAGAGAACGTACGATACTATTCGAATGATATACAATGCTAAAATAATTTATGGGCATTGTTCCTTTAAACCGTTACAATAATATAGAATCTCATAAAAAGTAGGTTTCTTTGAATACATATGTCACAGTAGATGGATAAAGCGAAACGAACGTGATTTTGGATTCACATATGTATGCGTATTCATAAGAAAAGATGCAGAAGGGACGAGGAAGATGCTGAAAAAGTATAAATGGACATGGATGCTGCTCGGGCTCGCACTGATTATGGCTGTGTATCTGATGTGGGGCACCGTATTTGCCAGTAAGGAAAAATTACCCGAGATTCGTGAAATCCAATCCTTTTCTATGGAAAATGTAGATGGCAGTACAGTATCGCTGGAGGATACTCAAGGGAAAGTCCGCTTGTTCTACTTTTATTTCACCAGTTGTCCGGATGTCTGCCCTATTACGACCTTTACGTTATCCCAGGTGCAGGATCTGTTGAAAGAGGACGACACCTTTGGTAAAGATGTCTCATTTGTATCTATTTCATTCGACCCGAAAGTCGACACCAGAGAGAAGATTAAGACGTTTGCGGACCGCTTCCACGCGGATTATTCCGGATGGTACTTCTTGCGAGGGGATATGGACAAAACAAAACAGTTCGCCAGGGATTCATTCCAGATCCTGATCGAAGGGGAGAATAAGGACGATTTTGCCCATATGAATATGATTGGATTGGTGGATGAGAACAACCAGCTACGCAAGGTATATAATGCATTTAATACAGAGGACGTTGTGCCAGCTGTCATTGCCGAGGATATTCGCAATCTGATTAAGGAATAGTCATCTGATCATCATACTGTAAAGGCTGCCTTCTGGTTGGATATCAATCCAAAGGCAGCCTTTTGGTATTTCATTTTAATAGGAAGGATGTTCAGGGTATTGGATGTATGTCTCTAACCCGGCTTTCTCCAGCTGGGCAATGATATACTCATCAGGTGTTCCTTCCACACCCGCATATCCTCGTCGTGTATACATCTGTACTGCATCCGGGAAAGCATCCCGAAGTACACCTCTAATTTTTTTGCCGGAACTGTCATTATCCATAAATAAAAAGACTTCATCATAACCGACCTGCTTGCGCAGAGTCTCCAGCTTGAGGGAATTAAGTGTTCCAAACGTACATAGAATGTTGATTTCGGGTCCAACCAGACGTTTCAGTTTGCTTCGGTCATTCTTACCTTCCACAATGACATGAATAGGCATGATATTCACCTCTTGTTCGAGAGCTTATGTCGACATTCCCCGGGAAATGTTGCAGCGAAAATCGACTGATTATATAAAATGGACTCCTTTCTTTACACTGTTCACCACGCGGACAGGAGCACCTCTGATTTCTAAATTCTTTTTCACATACATCAGGAATTAATTCTGATCAGTAGTGACCGTTACGGTTACGGATCGTTCCTTCGATCGCTGTTGTCTCCAAATTTCTGATTGATTTTATTTTTTATAGGTTGAAATATGGAGACAAAGGCGAACGCTAACGCTTCTTCAAAATCGATTCCGTACCCTTCACTACTTCCAATGATCGTCCATACCTAATGATGGTATTCAAGAAAAAGATGAAATCTTAAAGACGGCGCTGATGATCCCTAGGCCGCTCCGTTCGAGTGTAAAACGTTAGTCCATTTTATATAGTTTAGCTGTAAATGGGGGAATGATGCAAAGCTAATGAAAATACAGACCTAATTACTGTCATAACGGTAGGGAAGAAAAAGCTTGATACAGGCCTAATTCAATATACTTTTCGGATCGGACAGGGAAGCTTCGCGTCTGGATGTATAGTATGGAAGCAGTAGCATACCAATCATTAACAAAAGAAACGCGATGAAATAGGGTGATAACCCGACACGAAGTTGCCCGGCTGTGATGGGGCCGATGAAAGAGCCGATGGAGGTGGCAATGGATTGCAACGAGAAAATGCGGCCCAACTTGCTTCCTCCGCTTAGACGGATAAATAGGGTTGCCATAGCTGGAAAGATGATGCCTTTGGACATCCCGAGTACAAATAATACAGTAGACAACGGAACTTGCGGAATGGCTGCCATCACAAAAAAACACAAGGACATTAACAGCACGCCCGCAACCAGACGCAGCTTGGGGGAATACCGGTTGAGGAATAACATGCTGAGTGTGAAGAGTGCCCCAATACTGATTATAGAGAACAGCAGTCCGGTAGACATGATGGACGATTGTCCTCCGCCCCGCAGGGGTAATTCGAAGAAGAGAATTCCTTGGGCACAGGCAATCACCAGAGGCAAGGCGAAGTATCGCCAGGACACCGGCAGGAATGCGCTTGTGGCATCTGCTGGTGAAGCGTCAGGTTTAGCAGGTTCAGTTACTCTCTCCTGCTGTTTGACGATACCACGGGGCATGGTCATGAAAGCAATGACACCTGTGAGAATAAGCAGATAGCCCAAACCTGAGAATGTAGCAGAGAATCCCATGGAACCCACAATGATCGCACCGGCTGCTGGTGATACGACAGATGCAAGGGTATGCACTACCCCGTGACCCGACATATACTTCCCCTGTTTCACCGGATCGCTGGATAACTGTGCAAGCAGAGCGAGACATGCAGGAGACAGGAAGGCCAGCACAAACCCGCTGATGGAACGCAGCGCCAGCAGTTGCCATGGTGTTTGGACATAGGCTTGTAAGAGCAGGATGAATCCTGCACCGAGCAGACTGAATACAATGTAGCGGCGACTGCCATGTTTATCGATTTGTGTTCCAGCAATCAGATTGCCAGGAAGATGTGTTAAGGAATAGATGCCCATCATCCAGCCAATGAAAGTAGGGGCGGCTCCCAGCGAGATGGCAAAAGGGGTCAGAATGGGATACTGGGCGTGCAAATCAAATACGGCAAGGAACAAAAACAGGTATAGCCAGATGGCCGTTTTCACATAAGCCCCTCCTTGTTAAGCGATGCATGTTCAAACTACAGGTCTTGAACGTGTTCCTCGTTCGCCCGGCAGAACCTCATGGTACTACTTGTACGCCCGGCGGGACGAACTTAGACCGTTTATTTTTAAGGGAGAGGGCTTAGCTGACAGCAGCTTCGGAAATCATGTATAATATTCGGGAGTGTTACGAATGAATTCTAATACGGAAGGTGTAGTCATGAACATAGAAGTAATCAAAGAGTTTGTGATGCAGAACTGGCTGGTGATCGTGGTTGCATTGATCATATTGTTCTTTGTTCTAAATGTGGTCAAAACCGTATTGAAATGGGCGATTGCCATCATCATTATTGCGGCTCTACTGATATACAGCGGCATCTCCATTGATCAGATCAAACAGACAGTGACAGACGTACAATCCAGCACGATGGACACATTGAAGAAGGAAGCAACCAGCATGATGCTTAAGGAGGCTTCCAAAGCGAAATACGTCAAAGGACAGGATGGAGCGTTCACCATCACAAGTCCCAATGTGGAGATTAAGGGCAGAACTCAATCGGATAAAGTTGATGTGACCTTCCGCGGAATTTCACTTGGCGAATGGAAACTCGACAATGAAACTATACGTACGTTTGTCGAACAGGCACAGGAGAACAAAACAGCACCAGCATCGTAGTAAAGGGGGAATCGGTACGTGCTGCAGAATTGGCTGGACAGCCTGAAGGAATTGAATGGCATCACGATTATGCTGTTGCTGATTGTGGCTGCTTCATTATTGCAGGGTTGGTCCAGAGGGGCTTCGCGTTCAGCAGGCAGACTCTTTGGGTTCCTGATGGATGGCATTATGGCGGTCATTGGTATTCTGTTGTCGATCGGTTTAACGTTGTGGCTTGCGCCATATGTACAGCAGTGGCTGTCTGAGTATGCTTCAGCCATGCCTAACCGTGAGTTGAACCGGTGGGAACAGATGTATTATACGTTGGTTACGGCGATTGCAGATTTTCCGCTGATGCGGTTCGCTGTATTATTTGTACTTAGCTATGGACTCATCCGACTGATTCTCGGGTTTCTCTCTTCATTTATTTTTAGCAGCAGGCAGAGGTCAGCCGAGGAAAGTGCGCCTAAAGGTATGTTTAGTCGCTTGACGGGTGCATTCATTGGCACGATCATAGGCTCCGTCCGCGGAATGATTGTCATCGCAGTTTTGTTCATGATTGTCAGTCTTTACCCTGGAAGCATGTTCAGCCGATATGTGGAAGCGTCCCCGATCTATATGCAAGGGGCCAAATCGGTTATCGAACCGTTGTCTGGCACGTTTATCAAGGACAAGCTACCCGTCTTTACGCAGGCTGTGCAGAAGGAACTGGGCGGCATCCTGCAACGCAAATATGAAGTCATCGACCACAATATTCCGACGGACATTGAATCAGCAGCGAGTGAGATTGTCAAAGGCCAATCGACAGATGAAGCCAAAGCAAGAGCGCTATACGACTGGGTAGGTTCACGTATTCAGTATGACTATGGTAAAGTGGATGACTATGAGCAAAAGGGCATATGGCATGAACAAAATCCACAGAATACATTTGATACACGCAAAGGCGTATGTATTGATTATGCCCGTCTCTATGCCGTGATGGCCCGTTCACAAGGACTTGAAGTCAAAGTTGTTACTGGACTTGGTTATAACGGCCAGGGAGGGTACGGTCCGCATGCGTGGAATGAGGTGTATTTGAGTGATTCCGAGAGCTGGGTTCCGCTTGACCCGACATGGGCGATCAGTGGAGACTGGTTTAATCCTCCGAATTTTGCCGACACCCATCTAAAGGATCAATCAGCTTAGCAATACAACGGACATGGGTCCGGAATATGACGACGTTGCCAGGTTATCATGCCGCGAAGAATCAGTTTGAGCGGTATGCATCAAGTCATGAAAGAGGTAGGATGGATGAAAAAACATTCCAATGAGAAGGATGAACTTACGGACAAACGGCGCTTCAGTTACCGAATGAACGTATTTTTCTTCGCTTCCTTTGTTATTTTTAGCGTTATTATTGTACGCTTGGCCTTTTTACAATTTGTCGAAGGGCCTGAACTTAGCCAGGAAGAAGCAAGTAACATTACCAAGGATGTACCACTTCCTCCTGTGAGAGGCACGATCTATGATTCCACAGGTGAGGTGAAGTTGGCTTACTCCAAGCCCATTCAGTCTCTCTACCTGACGCTTTATAAAAACTATGGGGATGTTGATGGGAAACCGAGTCCTAACATAGGGGAAGTGCAGGATATTGCAACCCGGTTGCATGATGTGTTTGAACAGTACAAGCTGAAGGATTCAGAGTCACTTACAGTGGAGAAAATTATTGAAGAGATGGACTTGAACTCCCGCAAAGCGAACGGTTTTATGCCACGTCTGATCAAGAGTGATCTGTCCGAGGAAGAAGTTGCTTATTTCCTACAGCACAAGGACGAGTTCAAAGGTATTCAGATCGTCGAGGAGAGTGTACGATTCTACGATCCGGATACGGTAGCGGTTCAGACCATCGGTTATCTGAAGAAGTTCAGAAGTTCGAAGTCCTTGAACAAATACAAAGAGGTGGACGAGGCCAATAAAACGCAAACGGATCCGGGCCTGGTGTATACAGAGAATGAATTTGTAGGTTTTGATGGACTGGAACTGCAATATCAGGATGCTCTCCGCGGCAAAAGCGGATATACATCCGTTGATGTTGATTTGCGTAACTTGCCTGAAGGTGTAGCAGGTTCTACCCCGCCGCAGAAAGGGTACGACCTGATTTCCAGCATTAACAAAAACGTTCAGGTGAAAACAGAACAGGCCATTCTGGATCAGTTGAGTTGGCTTCATCGGAATCAGGTTTCCGGTCGATTACATCCAAATGCCAAGACCGGATTTGCAGTTGCGATGGAAGTGGATACGGGGAAAATCGTATCTGCTGCCAGTATGCCAGATTATGATACCAACATCTGGAGAACAGGCAGTATCACAAATGATCAGTATGATGATATCAAATATGTGTATCAAAATGGTACGATTCGTTCATTCCCTCCGGATGACTCTAAAAAGCGAGCTGAATCGATCGTGCTACTCGGTTCCACCATCAAACCGCTTAGTGTCTTAATCGGTTTGAAAGAAGGTTTCTTCACTACCAATACGGTTTATTCGGATAGAGGTTCAACGACCTTTGGTGGGGACAATCGCAGAGTGCAGAACTCATCAGGGCATGTGTATGGTGCAATGTATCCTCGTGATGCGATTCGTCATTCCTCGAACGTATTCATGATTGATGAGATTGGGAAGAAGATGTACTCAAAATACGGTGCGACCGGAATTGACAAATGGGATGAATACATGAAGCAGTTCGGCCTTGGGGTATCTACAGGGGTTGATCTGCCGAATGAATTCCTGGGCATACGGGATTACATGAACGACACGGAAAGCTCGCTGACTCGTCTCGTGTATGGTTCCTTTGGACAGCAGGGAAAATACACAACCATGCAGTTAGCACAGTACACGACAATGCTGGCGAACAAAGGAAAGCGGATGGAGCCACAACTGGTTAGAGAGTTCCGGGATTCTGAAGGCAACGTGGTCGAGAAAGTAAAACCGAAGGTACTCAGCACGGTGGAGTTTAACGATGCCTACTGGAATGAAGTACAACGAGGCATGGCAACCGAGGTATCTGCATTTAGCGGATTCCCTTATGACTTTGCTAGAAAAACAGGAACATCGACACAGGTAGTAGGCGGTAAACTGGTGGATAACGGTGTATTTATCGCCTATGCACCACGTAATAATCCAAAGCTTGCTGTCGCTGTGGTTATCCCCGAAGGGGGCTTTGGATCGAGCAGTGCGGCTCCGGTTGCACGTGCGATCTTCGATGCCTATGACGAGGAGTTCGGTCTCGACGGTGTACCGAAAAAGGACAAAAATAAAGATTCAGATTCGGAATCAGGCACACAGTAATGTGAGGCATTGGTTACAGAGGGGACCCTTCGTGGGTCCTCTTTTTTGTTTTTACGTGGAGAATGGATCGTAAGAGTGAACTAATTAGTTGCATTAATATGTAACCATATGAGCTGTACCACGTTTATATAAGGGAAGGGTAAACGCGATCTGGAGAGCGGGACAACGTTGATATGTCAGTGTTTACATTGAAATCGGTAGATGGGGTAGTGTAAAAGTTCTGTTTACGAAAATGTAACTAAATATTGAAAGACGTGACAGCTAACCTTTGGTAGACTTGGTTGAGAAAGGATTAAATATCGGATTGAACGCGTTCACAAGACGGATTAAATATTTTATTTTTATAGAGGAACGGGAGAGGCTTAAAACATGTTTAACCGATTGAGGAAGAAACCCATGACTGAGGAAGATACACCCGTCAACAAGCCTTCCACCGCAAGGCTGAATCTGTTTTTTTTCGCGGCATTTGTCATATTCAGTATCCTTATTTTCAGATTAGCCTTTGTGCAGTTTGTGGAGGGTCCTGAACTGACGTATATGGAAACGAGTCGTAATACCAAAGACATTCCACTCGCACCTGTTCGTGGTCCCATTTATGATGCGACAGGGAAAGTCGCGCTGGCTTATTCCGAACCTGTACAGTCCCTCTATGTGCTGTTATATGAGGATTATCGGAATGATGAACGTAGACAGGAAGCAGAGGAACTGGCTCATGATCTGGCGGCTGTGTTTAAGCAGTTTAATCCAGGGGACAAAGAGCAGCCGGACGGGGAAGAGATCATCAAACGATTGGATCTGGATTACCAGAAAACGTTTGGGTATGTGCCGAGGCTTGTGAAGTCGGATCTATCGACCAAAGAAATTGCCTTTTTCATGGAGAAAAAAGCGGATTATCCGGGCGTTATGGTGCTGGAAGAAAACATAAGAAAATATGACCCGGATGGTGTAGCCGTTCAGGTTGTGGGTTACACAAGAGAGTTCAAGCGAGCACCAAATTCCATTGCCAAATATAAGGCCATCCGTGAGGGGGCAAGTACCCAGCGTGATCCTGGTCTTGTGTACCATGAAGAAGAAAAGGTTGGCTTCGATGGGCTGGAGCTTCAATACCAGGAAGAACTCCGTGGACGAAGCGGATATCAGTCCATTGATATTGACGCACGTAATCTGCCAGATGGGACGATGTTACAAACACCACCAGAGAAAGGCTACAGTCTGGTTTCCACCATTAACAAGGAAATTCAGATGGCTGCACAAGAGGCGATAACGGACGAATTGCGCAGACTGCCCAAGGCAATTACAGGATACGCAGTAGCCATGGAAGTAGATACGGGAAATGTGGTGGCTATGGCGAGTATGCCGGATTATGATCCGAACGATTGGGATTATGACAAAATTAAGTTTGTATTCCGGAACGGAACCACTGAGTCGTTCCCACCGAATGATGCCAAGCCTAGTCGCGCGGAATCCGTAGTACTTCTTGGATCGGTAATCAAACCGTTAAGTGTACTTATTGGATTGAAAGAGGGGTTATTTACAGCAGGACAGACCTATCACGATCAGGGATATGCCATTCTGGGGAAAGACGGACGACAAGTGAGGAACTCACATTCTGCTTATAATGGTTCTATTACGGCGAGAAGAGCAATCGAGAAATCCTCCAATGCTTTCATGATCGATATGGTGGGTAAGCGCCTGTTAAATAAATATGGCTCGACTAAGGGTGTTAAGGTGTGGGATGAAAATATGAAAGATTTCGGATTGGGTGTGTCTACGGGTATTGATTTACCCAAAGAATACCTAGGCACTTTAGAATATAATAAGGATGAATATGAATCAGCTCTAACACGTTTGGCGTTTGCCTCATTTGGGCAACAAGCCAAGTACACTACGATGCAACTCGCACAATATACCACCATGCTTGCCAATAAGGGCAAGCGCATGGAACCACATCTGGTGAAGGAAATCCGTGACGCGGACGGCAATGTGGTGAAAGAGATCAAACCTAAGGTGCTCAATGAAGTTGATTTTGCCGATGCGCACTGGAATGAAGTGCACAAAGGTATGGTTACCAAAGTAAGTGCATTTGACGGTTTCCCTTACGATTATGCTCGGAAAACAGGAACATCAGAGCAGGGGACCGGACCGAACAAAAAAGAGAATGGTGTATTTATTGCCTTTGCACCACGAGATAATCCAAAGCTTGCTGTCGCCGTTGTTGTACCTGAAGGTGGATTCGGGTCAGTCAGTGCTTCACCAATAGCACGGAAAATCTTCGATGCATATGATGAAGTGTATGGTCTCGATGGAACGCCGAAAGGTAAGAAAGGCGAAGGGAAAGACAAAGAGTAATGCAAAAGAACCTCGCGGAAGTTAGCTCTTTTAACATCACATCTAACAGGTTAATGAAGTGAACAACATATGAATTTGGACAGGCAGGGGAAATAATCCCTTGCCTTTTTTTTTGGCTTCGGATAAAATTTGCACAAGGGAAACATTATTAGTCTTGATTAAAACTTAATACCTTGTACAACAAAATTAGATGTAGACAAGTATTTTAGGAGAGGGAAAGGGGACGGTTGAATTGTTAATGGTGAAAATGAGGAGTATTCAGAGGGGGTTCATTACGCTAGCCGCTCTGGTTCTGATTGTTGTACTTACGGCATGCTCCAGTGATGCAGAGACAAGCAGTGATGGCAAGCTACAAGTAACCGCTACAACAGGAATGATCGCTGACGTAGCACGTGAGGTAGGCGGGGCATATGTTGATGTTACCGGGCTAATGGGCCCGGGCGTTGATCCCCACTTGTACAAGGCATCCCAAGGTGATATTCGCAAGCTGGAACAAGCAAAAGTCATTTTCTATAATGGACTGCATCTTGAAGGCAAAATGACAGACATTTTGGAGAAAATGTCCTCAAGCAAGCTGGTTACTGCTGTTACAGAGACTATTCCAGTCGAGGAGTTACACTCAGGCAAAGATACAGGCGGCACCGAATATGATCCACACGTCTGGTTTAACGTCAGCCACTGGATGCATGCGGCAGAAGCCGTACGCGATACGCTCGTGGAGGCGGACCCGGACCATGCAGAAGAGTACAAGGCTCAGGCAGAGGCGTATCTGGCGAAGCTCGAAGCACTGGATGCAGAGGTGCGTGAGAAGATTCTGGAGATTCCGGAAGCAAGCCGGGTATTGGTTACGGCGCATGATGCATTTGGATATTTCGGTCAGGCTTATGGCATGAAAGTGATGGGGCTTCAGGGCATCAGTACTGCAGCCGAATACGGAGCAAAAGATGTTAGCGAACTGCGGGATTATCTCGTAGATAACCATATCAAAGCAGTATTTGTTGAATCGAGTGTGCCTGCAAAAGCGATGGAAGCCATCATTGCCGGAGCAGCTCAAAAAGGACATACGGTCAGCATTGGTGGAGAACTGTTCTCGGATGCCATGGGGGCTGAGGGAACGGAAGAAGGCACATACATCGGTATGATTCGCCACAATGTTGAGACGATTGTAGAAGCACTGAAATAATGAATCACATGAAGAGAGGAGTTACAGGATTATGGAAGATACAACTTTATTGGAACAAACTCCTACGAAACTGAACAACAGTCACTTGCAGGGAACGCAGCCAACATCGGCTCCTCTTAGTGTGAGGGATCTGGCTGTTGCATATCACAAAAAGCCTGTGCTTAGCAGCGTATCCTTCGATATTCCGGAAGGACAGCTCATCGGAATTCTCGGACCAAATGGTGCAGGAAAATCCACCCTGATCAAAGCGGTTCTGGGACTCGTACCGAAGATGCATGGAGAGGTACGGATCTTTGGACAATCGTACAGGGAACAACGTCGCCGCATCGGTTATGTGCCCCAACGGGAATCGGTGGACTGGGATTTTCCAACGCATGCACTCGATGTGGTGATGATGGGACGGTATGGTCATCTAGGATGGTTCCGTCGTCCGGGGAAAAAGGAGCGAGACCTGGCGGCACACTGCCTGGAGCAAGTCGGCATGGGTGATTACATGTACCGCCAGATCAGTCAGCTGTCCGGTGGACAGCAGCAACGTGTCTTTCTGGCGCGGGCACTCGTGCAAGACGCGGATCTGTATTTCATGGATGAGCCATTTGCAGGTGTCGATGCCACCACGGAGAAAGCGATCATTTCGCTTTTGGAACAGTTGAAGAAACAAGGCAAGACGGTACTGGTTGTTCACCATGATCTGGCGACAGTCGAGGAATACTTCGACCATGTGCTGCTGCTCAATGGACGACTGGTGGCAGGTGGGCCGACAAGTGAAGTATTTGTACCGGATACATTGCAAGAGACGTACGGAGGCCGGATTGCGATGATCGGAAGCCGGACGGAGAAAGGCCAGGTGTAGTGCATGTGGAACTGGATCGTTGCCATCTTATCTGACCCCAATACACGTTGGATATTACTTGGCTGTCTGTTGCTGGGATTCAGTAGCGGAATTATTGGCTCCTTCACCTTTCTTCGCAAGCAGAGCCTGATGGGGGATACCCTCGCTCATGCTGCTCTGCCCGGGATCTGTATTGCATTTATGTTGACGGAAACGAAGTCGGTCGGATTATTCCTGTTCGGTGCTCTGGTGGCTGGCATTGTTGCTACCTTCGGAATCTCGTGGATTACGCGCTACTCCCGAATCAAGCAGGATGCGGCGATGGGAATTGTGCTGACCGTCTTTTTCGGGGTTGGTGTAGTGATGCTGACGCGCATCCAGCATGGGGCGAGCGGAAGTCAAAGCGGACTCGATAAATATTTGTTTGGGCAGGCGGCATCCATGGTCATGACGGATGTGTATGTCATGGGTGGCGTATGTCTCGTATTACTGATTGCCTGTCTTGCCTGGTTCAAGGAATTCAAACTGGTGAGTTTTGACCCAGGCTTTGCAAGAGGTATGGGTCTGCCAGTTGCCATGTTGGAGCAGCTCATCCTGCTCTTAACGGTAATCGCGGTGGTGGCCGGAATACAAGCCGTTGGTGTCGTGCTTGTTGCGGCCTTGCTGGTAACCGCAGCAGCAGCGGCACGTTGCTGGACCGACTCACTCGCACTGATGGTGGTATTGGCTGGCATATTTGGTGCATTGAGTGGTGCAACAGGGACTATCTTCAGTACGCTTGTACCTAATCTGCCGACAGGACCTGTAACCGTTCTTGCGGCTACGGTGTTGTTTGCCGGGTCAGCCTTACTGGCTCCGCGTCGTGGATTATTAGCTCGACGTTTGCGTAGTATTCAGGCAAAATCGGCGTATATGCGTGAAGAGCGGGCTACACTCCAGACTCTCGCCACACAACGAAATCAGCAGGAACGGGGGGAGATGTAATGGCAACGTTTTGGATTATCTTAACGGCCGTATTGGTTTCTTCCGCCTGCGCCATCCTCGGTTGTTTTCTGATTCTGCGGCGAATGGCTCTGGTCGGTGATGCGATCAGCCATGCGGTTCTCCCTGGTATTGCGATTGCTTTCCTGTGGAGCGGTTCCAGAGATTCATTGTGGATGCTACTTGGTGCAACGGTGTTTGGACTACTGACGGTGTTCTTCATACAGAGTTTGCAGGCGGGAGGACTGTCGTCTGATGCCTCGATCGGAATTGTGTTCACAGCACTCTTCGCAGTAGGGGTCATTCTGATTAGTCTGAACGCCCAGCATATTGATCTGGATCTGGACTGTGTTTTGTTCGGTGAGATCGCTTATGTACAGTGGGATACGCTAACCCTTGGGGGTACGGATGTCGGGCCGAGGGCGGTCTGGATGCTAGGTATCACTTTACTAGTCATCCTCGTCGTCATTGGGCTGTTCTACAAACAGTTCAAGTTATGTGCCTTCGATCCGGCGCTGGCTGCGGCCTGCGGCATTCCAGTAGTGTTGTTCCACTATCTGCTCATGGGACTCGTTTCGATGACGTCCGTAGCTTCATTTGAGAGTGTTGGTTCGATTCTCGTTGTGGGCATGTTGATTGTACCTGCGGCAACGGCTTACCTGCTCACAGATCGTCTGGGCAAAATGATTCTGTATGCCGTCCTAATCGGAGCAGCATCCTCGGTTGGAGGTTACATCATGGCATACGCCCTGGATGCTTCCATTGCGGGCTGTATGGTAGCTGTTGCTGGAATTTTGTTTGTTCTCGCACTGTTGCTGTCACCGAAACATGGCATTGTATTCCGTTACGCTCGTCGCAAATTCGCGGCAAGGTAATGGAAGTTTAAGTGAATAACAGGTGAATAAATAAAATTATAAGAAGCCGTCTGCATCGCAGGCGGTTTTTTTGCGTGTCTGGTCGTATTACTTTGACAAGGGCAACCGGATATAACATATGCAATATAAATATATAATGTAGCGTCATTCTGCCGATTACGGGTTATTTTGTTGCATACAGATGATCTGTGGTAAAATGTCGTTAGCTGTGACGTCCGGAGCGTCCGTTGTTACGGGTGCCGGGCGATCTTGTTGTGAAAGAATGTTTAAAATAGATAAAGAGAACTCTTAAGTTGAACTGGAGAACCATTGTGGTACGGAGAGGGCCCGCGTAGTGCCTGAATGGATATCCATGAGTTCAATTTGGAGAGAGACAACCTAGGAGGAACTACTGTATGAGTGAACTGAAATACAAATTGCTTGCATTGGATATGGATGGAACATTACTTAACGATAATCATGAAATTACACAGGAGACCGCCAAGTGGATTCAAATTGCCATTCGTCGGGGTGTACATGTGTGCCTTTCTACGGGAAGAGCGGTATTCCACGCCATGCCTTATGCGGTCCAGCTTGGGCTGGAGACACCGATGGTTACTGTTAATGGTAGTGAGGTCTGGAAAGCCCCGCATGACCTGCATATGCGTCATCTGATGGACCCGGCATTGATTCGCAGAATGCAGGAAATCGGTGAAAAATATAATAGCTGGTACTGGGCATACTCCGTGGAAGAACTGTTCAATCGTGACCGCTGGACGGACAATATTGAAGGTCTGGAATGGTTGAAATTCGGCTTTAATACGGAAGTGGATGAAGTTCGTCACCAGATCATGATGGAACTGCAACAAATGGGTGGCCTGCAAATGACGAATTCTTCACCCGTTAATATTGAGATCAACCCTGCTGGCGTATCCAAAGCCAGTGGTGTAGCGGAAGTCTGCAAGCTGCTGGGCATAGAGATGTCCGAAGTTGTTGCTGTTGGAGACAGTTTGAATGATCTGGCTGTCATTGAGGCCGTGGGTCTTGGTGTAGCGATGGGTAATGCGCAGGAGCAGGTGAAGGAAGCGGCTGATCTGATCGTAGCGAGTAACAATGAAGACGGTATTGTTGAAGTGATCCGTGAACATATTTTGAAGGGGGAGTAACCTTTGCTCGCAACCATTGCCTGGATTTTAATTGTGCTGCTGTTTGCAGTGGGGATGGCTGGAACGGTATATCCCATACTGCCTGGTGCTGTAGCGATTTTCTTCGCGTTTCTGGTCTACGGCTGGTTCTTCAGTTTTGATCCGTTTGGTGTGTGGTTCTGGATCATCCAGATTCTGATTGTTGTTGTGTTGTTTGTGGCTGATTATGTCGTCAGTGCATGGGGCGTGAAGAAGTTCGGTGGCTCCAAGTTATCAACAACGCTGAGTACTATTGGTGTTATCATTGGCCCATTTGTCATTCCGGCATTTGGACTGGTGCTGGGACCATTTATCGGTGCTTTTATCGGGGAACTGATCGGAGGGTCTTCACCTTCCAAAGCGTCGAAAGTTGGATTTGGTTCCGTTGTGGGGCTATTTACGAGTACTGTGATGAAAATTATTTTGCAAATCGTCATGATTGTTCTCTTTATTATCTGGGTGGTAAGATTCGCCTAAACGTTCAGGATTAGCTTCAACGGGATGCACGTCCGGTGTGGAGGAAAGAAGGGGAATTCGTTTGTCTAAGAAAGAAACATTCATTAGGGGTACGCTCATTCTGGCGGCCGCTGCACTGATCGCAAGAGTACTCGGATTGGTTCAACGGGTGCCGCTGGAGCATATCCTCGGCGATATCGGTAACGCATCGTTTACCATCTCCAATACGGTATATTTAATGCTGTTAACTGTAGCAACGGCGGGCATACCGAGTACACTTAGTAAAATGGTATCGGAACGTTATGCGCTCGGACGCGCGAGTGAAGCCCAACAGATCTACCGTGCAGCCCTGATCTTTGCCGCTGTGGCCGGGGTAGTCATGTCTGCTTTGTTGTGGTTCGCGGCACCTTATTATGCTACGTATGTGTCCAAAGTACCGGAGTCGGTCAGCGCCATTCGCGCCTTGGCTCCAGCGTTACTACTTTTCCCGGCTATTGCGATGATGCGTGGATATTTCCAAGGACGCGGCAACATGACAGCGGGTGGTATTTCACAGATTGTTGAACAGTTCGCCCGTGTAGGTACAGCCATTATCGTGGCTTATGTCATGCTACAATGGAATTATGATGACCAGACGATTGCTGCAGGTGCTTCATTTGGTGGGGTATTAGGAAGTGTGGGTGCCTTCGGTGTCATGCTGTACTTCACCTTGAAGCTACGTCGTAGCGACCGTGCGGCCCAATTGAATTACGAGCGTGCAGAGCAGTTACCGATGCGAGGTATCTACAGTGATAT
>JAADVR010000429.1:0-29606 GCA_023335855.1 Pythium scleroteichum | reverse complement strand
TAGCGAATGGATGCTCCGGGTTGGCGAGCAGGTCTGGCCCGGCTCCGAGACGGTCATTAGGGCTTGGCGGTCATTCCAAAGGGGTCCGACGCGCGACTAGCGAATTGTTCTTTCTGTTCTCGACTAGATAGTTGCCCCGAGCCCATCACTGCACCTGTGATCCTCGACGTGTTGACAATCGACGGCCGGCCGTCTGTTTGAGCTTGCGTGATGGGGACGTTGGCACCGTTCATCTCCTGTGCGAGAACCTTCAAGTTTAGGTGCACGAAGATAGCGGGCTCAGCTTCTCGATTCACCGTACTTGGATCGTAGTACGTGAGGGTTGGACGGACGACACGATAGGCGGCTTCGACAGCACGTAGGATGGATTGATTGCCAGGGATGCCTCGTACGAGGTCAAGTCGTTCGAAACCGTTACGCACGGCCGTGGGAGCTGTGCCGTGTTGCCAGGCAGCTCCTGCGTTGGCACCGGCGGCTCCTGCGTTGGCTCCTGCAGCTCCCGCATTGACAGCGGCGCCGTGGACTCTGGCAAGCTTGATTCTCGACGCCTCGTAGTGCTTGTCTTTGAAAGCATTCAAGGGCCTCTGCCGCTGTGTCGGTCCACCGGGAGGGGCGCGTGGGCGAGGCGCTGGGTGCGGATTCGCGGCACGGGCGGCTCATCAGGAAGCGCTGGTAGCGATCGTCGCGTCCGTTTGCCATCGGTGGTTGAGTTCCTTGCGGCGAAGAAGAAGATTGGAGAATGGGCTGTCCAACACATCATACTAAACCGCGTGTCACGCCTAAACGAACAGGAGCAGGTTAGACTGGTTCTCTACCAGCCAGAAAGAGACTATCAATCAAGTTTATAGACCTGCTTGGCGGCGGTCTGGGACGAGAGACTTTCCCTGTGTATTCATGTCACTAGACTCGATTGGCACAAACGGCTGCGAGAGACTCTCTAGTCTAGGCTAGGCAGGTCCAACGAGTAAAACGTAAATCCCATACAGTCCACTCGGGACTCCTCGGTGGACTGGACTGTATCGTGTACTCCTTGGTGGGCTAGACTCTATCTCCTGGGCCAGGAGAGGACCGAGTCCTCGCTCAAGGCGATACCGTGGCTCCTTGGGCAAACCTCTTTTGATTCCGTATCATCGCACAACCTCCATCCCGGGAAGTTGGCGGTCGGGAGCCGCCTAGATCTACTGTTCTAAGTTCGGAGGCCGCGTGTGCTACATCCTGGTAGGCTGCGTTTTGCACTTTCTCGCCAGGTCGCGTGATGTTCTCTCGATTCTATTCACTGTCAAAAGGCCAAGTTCAAGTGTACCCATGTCACAAAATAGTGGCCTTTATGTCACTATTTTATGACGTCAGAGTGATGGTCGTCTCGCGCCATGCCATGTTTGAAAACCAAAAAATCTGGGCTGTGTTGGAGGGATCCATCCATCTCCTCGCCCCCCCGCAATGGACGCTTCGACGCTCTCTCGCGCACGCACGGCGAGCGCCTTCGCCGCCGGAGGGTCCGCGGACTGTAGCGACGCGTTCCCGCCGTCCAAGCGCGCAAGAACCGCGCCGATCGGCAGCGAATTGGCCGCGCAGCACGCGATCGCGTGCGACGTCTCGGCGCCGCAGACGCTCACCGAGCGCTTGTTGCTCGAGCTCTCGGCGTCCGCGGCGTGGAAGCTGTCGCAGGACCGCAGCGTCGCGCAGAACGAGGCGTTTCTGAACGAGCAGCTCGAGCACGCCGTGCTGCTAGGCGGCGGCGGCGAGATGACGGGCGAGATGTGTCGCCTGCCGTTTAGCCAGCTTCTCGAGGACGTACGAGGCGGTGCGACGGCCGTGTCGCGTGTGGAAAGCCACGTTCGCCATGCGATGGACATCGTGAGCTGGCTGCTTGTCTTGCGGCAGCAGGACGCGCGGCGGTATGGAGATCTCATGGACCGACAGTGCATGCTCGAGAAGGACGTTGACCGAAAAGCCCACCAGATCCAGCAGCTCCAGGGCGACGTCGAGGCGCTCAAGACACAGCTCGCGTCGCAGGAGAATATGTTTCATGCACGAGAGCAGGCGCTCGTGACCGAGCGGCGCACGCTGCAGCAGGACAAGAAGCAGCTCGAGGTCATGTGCGCCAAGCTGCAGGGCCAGGAGACGGGCTTCAAGACGCAGCTGCGGCGCAAAGACGTCGAGTACGAAAGACTCAAGAAAAGCCTCCAGGATGCGGCGCAGCGTAGCGCGAAGGAACAGCGGGTACGGCTCAGTGGAGCTGTGTTTGCTTGGAAATGGTTCTCTGATTGTTATTGTACTCGCAGGGAATGTCAATGGGGAAGACCTTGAATGGACTTTCGGAGCGTCGACAAACAGCACAGCGTGTAGTGCAGTCGCACGAGACGCTCATGTCGAGACGGCTCGTCGAGAACCTGGAACGCAAGCGAGACGAATTACTGTTTGAGAATGAGGCGCTGTCAAAGAACTACGAGTCACTCCAGAAACTAGTCGAGTCGGTCTCGTCACAGTACAAGAAAGCCGTCTCGCTCTTCCTCGCACAGTGCGTCACAGCGTTTATTTTTTTTTACCACTCGACTAGTGGCTTCATTGAGAGCTCACGCGGTTTGCTGTGTATTGATTAGGAGAGGGGACGACTTCAACACTGACGAGACCATGCAGCTCGCGCGCGTTCCGATCGACGATTTCACGCCGGCGCCGCTGCAACTAGGAGTCAAGACCAATGTATCTGCATACATCGCTGAGACGGTACACAAGCTGGCAGACAAAGTGCGGCTCTTCGAGCGAGCGATGCAAGCGGAGCTTGAGTACTCGATGCGGAATCCGAGCGAGGAAGTGGTAAACCTGTTGAAGCAGAAACTCGCCGAAGCAGAAGCAGTGGTTCGAGAGCAAGACCGGCTTCTGCAGGCCTCGTTGATTGTGCCTTCGGCACCTGCTGATGTCTCGAAGAAGACGACCATTAGCTCCTTCCATCAATCGCACGAGAAGGAAAACTTCCACGTCAACACCGGCAAGCCGACGCGGTACGCCAACGCAAGTCCTCTGCGATCGGGACGGAGACGGTCCGTGGAGCAAGTCATGCTCGAGCAGTGGGAAGACGAGCTGCAAACAGAGTTCCATGCGCTGAGGCGGCGTCAGAAGCACGTGGACGACGAGCGAAATTTGCTCCAGAGCCAAGGTGAGAAGCTGGATATGGATCGACTGGCTTTCCAAGTGCGAAACTTCGCACACTTCTTCGGGCCGACAGCATCGCTGGACGACGAGATCGACCTGCGGGACATCGACTGTCCAACCTCCCCACGCACAGCAAGCTACCTCCGATCCATCGGTATCTTCGCGTCAGTGGACGAGTGAACGCAACCACAGAACCACGTACGTTACACAATCGACGCATACTAATGTTCATCATTTATTTGTATAAAGGGGCCTCTGCGGCCCCGACGGATTTCGTAAACCACGTCACAAAATACGAGAAAGAAAGAATTGGAAACGCTAACGCACGCACGTAGAGCTATGGAGGTATCCTAGAAGTCGCAGAAGACGTCCTCCTGACGAGGTCGCTTTGTCCAGTCCAGTTCGATGCCCTTGGGACTCACGCAAAGCGACTGCACGGGCTCACTCGTGAAGCCGTCGTCGAAGTTCTGCGTGCACTCGTGGCTCGAGCACTTGGGGATGATCGGCGGCGTGACCTGGCGCTGGAGCAGCTCGTCCCAGTCGAGCGACTTGAAGAACGGGTGCTTCATGGCCTCCTCGGCCGTGAGGCGGCTGCGCGGGTTCACACAGAAGAGGCCTTGCATGAGCGAGATGGCGTGGCCAGAGAGGTACGACGGGTACCACACGCGTCCTTGCTGGATGATGTCAAAGAGGCGACGCAGGTTGCCGTTCTGGAAGGGAGGGGCGCCGGTCAGCAGCTCGTAGATGAAGCAGCCGAACGACCACATGTCGGTCTCGACACCGTGGCCGCCTTTGTTGACCATCTCGGGCGAGAGGTACTCGGGCGACCCACAGAACGAGTAAGTGCGGCGGCCGTCGGCCATGTCCTGCTTGGCGAAGCCAAAGTCGGCCAGCTTGACGTGTCCTTCGGCATCGAGCAGCACGTTCTCGGGCTTGAGGTCGCGGTAAACGATGCCATTGGCGTGGAGCTCGCGCAGCGCCGAGAGCACCTCGGCGGCGTAAAAGACTGTCGCGGTCTCGGTGAACTTTTGCTGCTGTTGTTGCTGCAAGTGGTAGAAGAGCTCGCCGCCCTGGCAGTACTCGAGCACGAAGTTGAGGTCCGTGTCGGTCTGGAAGGCCGAGAAGAGCTTGACGATGAACGGGTGGCCGATGGTCTCGAGCACTTGCTTCTCGGCGAGCGTGTGCGCCACCTGCTTGCGCTGGATGAGCCGCTGCTTGTCGAGCGTCTTGACCACGAAGACGCGCTGCGAGTCGCGGTGCCGTGCGAGCGCCACTTGCTGGGCAAACGTGCCGCGGCCGATGACCTTGAGCAGCGTGAGGTCGTGCGGGTCGATTGACGGCGCCTCGGGCACCGAGCTCGTCGGCGACGAGAAGCCGCACGTCACGTGTGTCTTGTACACGGCGGCCGACGGCGACAGCGCGCGCTTCTTGGAGCCCGTGGGGGTCTCCGTAGACTGGCCGCCATTGTTGGGTGTATCGTTGGTGTTGTTGGATTCGTTGGCATCGGGGGTGGCGACGGCGAGGATGGCCACGTCCGTGACGACGCAGCCTTCCGGTAGCGAGGCGGTCAGAGATTCCATGGTGCTGGTGAGTAAGAGGCGGAGTGGCGAGCGTCGGGAGGGCGCGTGGCCCTCGCTGGCATAGACGCCGCGGGCCCGAACCGCTGGTTGTTGGCGCGAGGTGAGCTGGGAGGGAAACGAATGTCGGGCCCGTCCAACAAAACTGGAAAACTACGGTGCGGTGCTGCATACCCTGCCAAAAATGATCACTAAATTCCTTCCTGTCTCTTTGAACGGGCGACCCATCCTCCTTGCTGGGTTCTTTTTCTCCCCATAAATTAATTGATACAGTATATTGGGATCAGGTGTTGCCTTTGTCTGTGATCTTGACACTGCCCATATATTTATTTATGAAGGTTCTGTCGTCATTTTGTTGGAGCCGCCAAACGTCTGTAAATTTCGTCGTTGCTTTTCTTTTCTTTCCTGAGTCGGTGAGGATGAGCCAACCTTGTTCCCGTCGATTTTTACACTCGGTTCAGATGCGGGATTAGGGGTGCAGCCCTCATTTTACGACTAAAACGCCGTGTTTTACTCCCAATACAAGACTCATGTTGAAGTTCACCGCGCTCATCTTCCTGTGCGGTGCACTAAATTTCCTCCGCGAGCTGTTCCCAGCAGTCTCAGCTCTTCGAAATGCGATCTTCCGTGTCTGTTTCTCCTGGAATCCTTCAGTCTTGTCGCCCACGTCCAACTGCCGCTTACAAGAAGCCTGCGGTTGCGCGTTGCATCTCGAGCAGGTTGTGGACGATGACCTCGGGCGTCGTGCCGATGCAACGCGCGATTTCCTTCTGGGCCACGTAATCCAGATGCAGGAAACGGAGCAGCACCTGCGCGTCGAGAAAACCCTTCTTCCACTTGTGCTTGGACCAGGCGTCTGGGCGGCCCGTACGGCGTCGGCTGTTGGCCTTGAGCGTGCGGAACTCGCGTGGGTTGAGCGCGCAGTTCTGCGGCAGGGTGTTGATCATGACGTTTTGCAACGTGAACAGACGCCGGAAGACACGCTCGCTCACGGGGATCACGGCGCCGACGCTGCCTTCGGAGCTGCCGATCAGGTTCACGTGGACGGTCTGGCTTGGCGCAGCTTGCTTGCGTAGCATGCTCGTGATCTGAACACCCAAGTGGAAATCGCTTGTGCGGAGCAATCGCTGGCCACCACGTGATTCGATGTCATTCGGTGCGTACTGCATCACGTGCAAGTTATCTTCCATGTCGGTGGCCAGTAGCGCTAGTCGACGCTCGAATATGTTGAACTCCGTAGCAGTTACGGACAGCGGCTCGTAGTCCTTGGCCAGCAGCTGGAGCTGTCGTTGCTTCTCTTTCCACCTCAAAAAGTGCACGCTCTTGTACACGTCACCAAACATAACGTAGTCCTTGACCACGCAGGCGCTGACAATGTACATCTGGGCATCATAGAAAGCACAGCCAATGAGCTGGTCTGACTTGAACTCATACACGATAATCTTCATGCCGACGGCCACTAAAACGTACGGACCGATCTGTGTAACGCAGGAGATAGCCGCTTGATGGTGCTCCTTGATGAACATCAGTCGCAATTTTGGAAGCTTCGAACTCGTCGTGCCCTCCTGCGTCGCATACTGGGCGTAATCCAGTTCGTAGAGAAGCAGTCGGCCCTTTCCACTCTCATCTTCTCCATGAGGACCGACGTAACCAGTGCCAATCACTACGTATGGTTTTTTCTTCTTGTTCCATTCCTCTGATGCTGCAGTCACCTCGCCCTTCATCAGCGATGAGTCGTAGAGATACATGATCTTGACGGTCAGCACCACCTCAAATCGGTTGAAGTATACGCGGAACACGCCTCGACGGTCCCACTCGCCGAATTCATTGGTCTGGATTATCCGCAGCTCGTAAACATCCTCCTCGGTATGCACCATGTCTTCCACTTTCAGATCGGGGTACATCTCCGCAGTCGGCGCCATGACGTTACTTGTGTTGGCAGTTCCAGTCTCACCGTTCTCCCCAGTCTCCTGCATCTCTTCCTCGTCTTCCTCTTCTGGTTTGGTGATTACTTCAGCGACCGCGGGCAGAACTGGTCGGCTGCACACCACCGCATATGTCGGCAACTCGAGGGCCTCGGACACACCGCCGGGGCCGTGGTTTCCCATGTACAGCATGTGATGGACCGTAGCGCCAAAGTCGACCTTGTTAAGCACAAACCCACCGCTGGAGGGCAAGATGGTCGTTGTTTTTGTTGACGGTAACTCACAAACGCGTAGCGCGCCACGTGAGTGGAAGTAAATGAACCCATTAGGACAATTCCAGTGATGGAACGGCGTGAAGCTGAGAACTGGAACACTCACACTCGTCTTGGTCACGGACGGCGTCGATGCGTTTACGCTCATCGGAACCAGCGCAGGATATCCACGCTCGGTCAGAATCCACATCGGGTGGGCGCCACGGAAGAAAACACCGCTCATATTGTTCACGTTCAGGAACCGCGTGAGCATCGGATACCGGAAGCCAGCACGAAGTTTCGCTAAAATTGCCGCCGTGTTGGCTTCAGCATTCGCGCTGGTAGCATCATTATGTGCTTTCGTCTTCGGTGGGACAAATGGACGCGTGATCAGATCGCTACTGACTCGAACAAATTGGAATGATGGGGGTGCCCCTGGTGCATCAACTTTGGGAAGAGCAGCATACATGAGGAGATCGCCGTTTGCCAGGAATACTAGCAGCACCATGCGACCGAAGTACTGTGCATTTAGTCGGCCCTCGCTGGGGCCAACCCGATGGATGGCGATATCAGCAACGGGAGAGTTGGCCGTATGAGATTTCTTGATTCGTCCGTCATTGGACGACGAGGTGAGAGCGTTGATACCCAAAGCCGGGGCTGACAGAGATACGTTCTTCTTTTTGCTTTCCTGATAGTGCTCCATTGTGTTCACGAGGCTTTGTGGTGCGAACGTCAAGTAAGGGAAGATTCCTTTCTTCTTGAATTCGGGGAGAGAGTAGACGTGCAGGGAACCATCGTCGAAAGTAACGCCGCACATCATGGTTGCCTCTTTCTGAAGCAGAAGGGGAGCCGACGCGGCGTCGTTGATTCCCAAACCGTGCCGTTCGCCTTCCTTGACAGCAGTCAACAGCCTTGCTTGATGACTTGCACGCGACGAATACAGTGTTTCCATCTCCTCATCTTCCTCTTCCTCATCAGTCGATCGCAGCTTCTTTGATTTGACGTCAGCTTCAACGGTTTTGTCTTCCTCCCAGGCGTCATCCCGAAACATTCCAGCCCAGTCATGAAACAAACACGCTGCGCAGATACGGTACTCTGACGATCCCTCAACAAGCTCAGCGTTTCCGTCCTCATATCGAATCTCAGGATCAATGACAGTAAGCTCGAGATCTTCATCGTCACCCATGAGAACTCGAATCGTTCCATCAGTCAGCAAAAGAAGGATGAAAGGATCAATCACGTCGACCGACACAATGCCAACATTGGATGCATCGACGTTCATGCCACCAGACTCAACGTCACCCTCCAAGGTAATCTCCTGAGTGCACACTAACCGGACACGCGGCTCGTCGTCCTCTTCTCCCTCCTCCTCTTCCCCCCCTTCGACAGGTTCGGCTTCCGGCTTGGGCTTTGCCTTCTCACCATCTTCCTCTTCTTCAACTAGAACATCCATCATCACACGAGCTCCCTGCTTGAATATTTGTACAATGCGCTTGTTGTTGAACAAGTTTGACGCCGCTAGTGTCGGACCTGATGTATAAAACCCGCTGTCTTCCTCCAGGGGCTCCATACCTTCTCCGGTTCGTAACACCATAGTTCGCTGGGCGACGCTCAAGATAAGGTACGAGTTGAATGGGCGTCCATCTTCACTGGGCTGGGAGCTTGGAAGAGATGATGACACTGTCCACATTGCACGGCAACCGCTGAGTTCTGCCTCGGTGCCAACAATAGGTCTGAGTCCGTGGTGCAGTGTTGATACCGCACCGCTACTCAAATACCCGCCTCCAACGACAAGTTGCTCACGACGCTCATTTGAGTCCGCGTTTCTTTCCATGCCGAGATCGATAGAAGTGATCTGCCCGACACTAGGCAGTACATCGACTTGTCGAAGAGTATAACGATATTTGCCTAAGTCGGTCTTGGCACCGTTGATCAAAGCCTTCTTATCGTCATCACCACCTTTGATACTCCGCACCGAATATCCGTAGAGGAAGATGTCATCTTCATCGTCCTCTTCATCATCATCATGTTCTTCGACAGGTTCCTCTGCTTTCCCATTCTCATTGTCATGGGTTCCATTACAATTAGAAACTGCGTCACCATCATACTCAGTCGAAGCATCTTCAATGCGTCGCTTGAAGTACGTGTACAAAATCGAATCGCCCGATCTTGAGCCGATAAACAAAGTCTTTCGTTCCTCGTCAGCACACAGACACGAGGCAGTTACCCCAGAAGGAAGCTGTCGAAGCTTCAACACCAGCTCACGATCGCTACCTGGCCCAGCGCTGAAATTGGTGTTGAACCCACGTCGAGAGGAGTCTTCATATGGGAGTGACAGCACATAGTAGTCGCCGTTGGACATAGCGATAAGTAGCTCTGCCGTTCCAAGATACTCAACTTCACAGTTCTCGAGAAGGATGTTCAGCAGAGCCTTCTGCCCGTCCACGGTCTCGTAAACGGGTTCTTGAAGAGGGTAGACTGACTGGTTTACGGTCTTTTCTGCAAAAATGTTCGTCGCCAGCCCATTAAACTGGGTTTGGTTGAAATACATGATCGCGTTCGCTGAGAGCACAACAACACCACCGACAGGAGCTCGGCAAGGGATAATTCGGAAACAGTCGGATGGAAGGTTTTGCAAACTCCAAATCTTCGGATGTAAACTTGGAGGAACAAGAAGTGTGGGTTAGTTTACAGGGCGAAAGAAGTCTGCTAAAGACCGTGGGAATGGACGTACCGTGTGTTCATGTTGATAGAGATGACGGTTAGACAGAATGTGTCATATCCACCAGCAAACCGCCCTGAGGTCGCAGTTCTGTCGTTTTCTTCATGGAGAATCATTAAAGTTGGTTCCAAATAGCCATCCAAAAAGGCGATGTCGACAACTTTGCCCAGAATATCCAGTTCTCGCAGCCTCAGCAGGAATTCGCGCCCGGCCAACTCAGTCGACAGCAATCCGCTGAGGTGATTGCGCTTGCGTTTGACACCGATCTTCACACTTTTGTCCAGCAGAGTCTGCAGGCGCTTGTTCATATCGCTGGTCATACCACGCTGCTTAGTCTCCTTGACGAGCTCCTCGAGCTTCTTCTCTTCCTCATCCTCTTCGTCGTCGTCGTCTCCGTGGAGCTTGCTGCTCTTCGTCTTGCGTCTCCCTGGAACACCGCCGTCACCGTCACCGTCCTCGTCTTCATGTTCTTCCTCGAAGAACGACAGCTCCATCGAGCTGCTGCGGAATGGCACGATTACGAGCTGGCTAGAGTAGATGAGCATGGCGCCGCACCGCGTCTGCGGATCCACGCATGCGACGGAGCGCGAAGAGAGTCCGAGCAGCTGGTCACGGCCGTTCTTCTCGCCCTTGAGCGTCGCGCCGGGGCCGATCGCATCTTCGGCAAACGTGTACATAGCCAGCGTCGCGAGCGAGCGCGTGCGGCGGTCGAATCCCACGAGCACCCACTTGTACAACGCAAAGCTGAGTAGCAGCACGTCCTTGCCACCGTGAAAGCGGTTCTTCTTGCGTAGCAGGCGCGCGTCGAACTGGAGCACGCGCATCGACTCGACGACACCGGCGAGTTGGAAGCTCGCCAGCAAATGCAGGATCTGGCCCTTGGGCAGCACGGCATCCTCACCTTCATGGACCTCGTTCTCCGACGGCGCACCGCGGTGGTTCTCTGGGATCGGCTCGATGCGGTAGACGCGCAGGTGCTGCGGACTCACGACGACGAGGTCGCGCTGGTAGTCGTTGGACAAGTGCGCGTACGCCGCGTGGTGCACGGCCGTAGCGGCTACGAGGTCGCGGTGGAAGAGAAAGTGCTGCCCCATGTAAACGCCCACACGCTCGCCGCGACCGTCAGACGCCTAGAGACCGAGAAACAGCGAGAGATCGGCCGGCGGTTGCCGCTTGTCCCTTGGCCTTGCTGCTCGTTTCCCCACCACGACGCCCAAATGGGGAAAATCTCTGTAAGATCCCCAAAATAAGGTACAGCACACGGAATAATGACCCCCCAGGATAAGGTACCACACGTAAGGTATGTGGTGTGGTGCACGCTATTTGCAGCTCCCGCTTTTTTTCCTCCATGGCGGGCTCGCGCCAAAAAGTGCCGCCGGTCGAAAATCACGAAATCCGCGGGCTCGCCGCGTGCCGACGATCTCGCGATTCCTCGCGCCACCGACTCGCCCGCGACGTGAGAGCAAAACCATCCGATGCGCGAGTCTACGCCGCGTTTGACCGTGGCGGTCACGTCGGCGGAAATACCGCAGAGCGCGAGCAAGGGCGCGCCGATCGCGCGCTTTTTCTCGGCATCGCCTGAGTCGCTCTGGGCCTCCATCGCGGCCACACAGCCGCAGCTCGTAGCCGACGCCCAGCGACTTTTCGAGCAGATCACGGCGACGCGCCAGTCGGCGCTGCGGTCCACGTCGCTCGCGCGCGACCCGGACGAGAAGAAAGGTCAGCACGATAAAGTCTGGGCTGTCGTCGCCGTGGTCGCCACAGCCGTCGCGCTCGACCTCAAGAACGATAGGCAACAGGCGAATGGCAATGGAAGCAAGCGCGTGGTCGGCCGCAAGCGTAAGATGCGAGCGCCTGACAGCGACGACGACAGCAGCGTCGAGGAGGAGGAGCCGGAGTCACCAAAGCCGAATGGATCTCCAGCCTCGACGCCCAAGTGGCATCTCGTCGACTTCCTCGTTGAGGCCAACGTGAGCATGAACGCCATTCTGGAGAACATGACGAGCCTCTTCGATCGCCTGCTGCTCGAGCCCGAGCTGCTTGAAGTGACAACACAGCTCAAGGAAGAGTTCACTGTGGCGACCGTGCTCTTCGAGAAATATCGGTTCGTGTGGAAGCGGTTCGCGCTGCGCGAGCAAAGCAATGATGTTCCGCCCGAGCGCACAGAGCTGCTGCAACGCGTCGGCTGGCTGCTCTTCCTCGTGATCCACCGCCGCTTCCCGAGCGCGTACGCCAGGCTCGGAAGTCTCTACTATTTATTGCTCGCCGTGCTCAAGCTCGTGATTAGCCAAGTCTCGCCGCGTTCGGTGGAGGCTGAGGTCGCTGCGGCGCTTAGCGCGCTTGGCGGCCCGCTGTCCAAGACGACGTCATCCAGTCTGGACGAGCAGAGTCTGCTTGATATGCTCTGTTCGACACCCAAGGTTGATTCGGAAGAAGTTACCAAGGTATACCAGCATGTGGTCTCCTTCGTGCTAGCCTTGGTGAGGGAAGAGACGCTGGCGACGGTTTCGACACCTCAGAGCGGCAACGACAGCAGTCAAGACGACGAGGACGCGGCAGAGACGCTGCGTTGCGTGTTCGCGCCGCGGACGCTTCGCTTGAATGCAACGCGGCTATTTGAGTTCTATGCGGACAACTACTTGACGTCGTGTGGAAGCTTCGATGAGCGTGTTTATCTGAATGAGCAGTCTCGGCAATCGCTACTTGGCCCTCGTCCACCGGCTCTCACCAACAACGGACAGGATACCAGCAATGGAGACTCGCTCGGTATGCCTCCGATTGGATCTCGACCAGACCGACCACCGCAAAACTCGCTGGCATCACCTATACGACGACCTGCAACCCCAAATCGGCGAGAGTCGTCAACGCCGTCCGGAGCCGCACCTCCGCCTTCTCCGTTCACAGTACAGGCCTGGCAGTGGCACGGTTCGTCACCACCCCCTGCACTTCCTCGAGGACTTAACACACCGATCATGCGCACTCTTGGCGGTGTCCAGCAATCGCCATTTGCCCTCCAGACTCCGGTCACCGCTGCCGTCGAAATCAGCACCTGGATTCGTGACACGCTAATGGGCTCTGCATCGACGGGCTTGCCCGCCTACGTGACCCCCAAGCTGCAAGGTTTCTTCAAAGACTGCACGACGGATCCATCTGATCACATTGCGGATATCCTGAGCGAGATGTCCCACAAATTAATGACGAACCGACGTCGCGGCAATTCTTCCGGCCCCGGTTTACCCTTATCTGATGGTCGTGGATCAAATAGCGAGTTCTCCGAGGTTGACGGCAGCTTGAAGAAAACGACAAACCTAGCCATCGCTCTCTTCTATCGAGTCCTAGAAGCCCTGCTAGTGAGTGAAAGAGGACGACTCAAGACCAACAACTTTTCGTCGTTGTTAAACAACGAGACGTTCGTGTCCTCTCTTTTCGCCTGCAGTCTTGAAGTCGGACTGAAGACGCACAGTCTCATCACCCTCTCGTTCCCATTCTTGCTCGACAACGTGGGCGTGGACGCTTTTGACTTCGGGAAAGTGATCGAGAGTTTCGTGAAGCACGTGCCCCGATTACCTGGAACGCTCAAGCGCCACATGCGTGACCTGGAGCAAATGATCTTGGACTCACTGGCTTGGCGATCGGATTCGAGATTGTACAGCGTGCTCAAAGGCGATTCTCAGCCACAGCAGCCTGCGACTGGATCTGGATCGGAAGACAACTCGGAACCAGGACAATCAAACGCCTCGACCTCAGCGGAGAAGACTTTGTCTTCAACCAACGCTCCGCGCGCGACGGTGCTCCAGCTTTTCTTTCGCAAGGTACTCTCGCTTGCGGCAACGCGCATTTTCCGCCTTGGATCGACGCTTGGACTGGAAGCTGCCCACATGAACCAAGTGTGGTCAGCGATCAAAGAGTGCCTTAGCTCACAGGTTCACTTGCTGAAGGATCGCCACCTTGACCAAGTTATCTTGTGCAGCATCTACGGAGTATGTAAAGTCAACAAGCTGAGCGAAAATACGTTTAACAAGATTATCGAACACTACAAGAAACTGCAGACGCCGCAGTGGGCGCACGGCAACGGGCCAGCCCAGTCGGCGGCTCACACAGCGTTTGCTTCGGCGTCCTTGTCGCGTAAGAGCAGTGACGTCATCCGTGATATAAAACTCGACGACGACAACACGCGAGGCGACGTGATCAAGTTTTACAACCGCTGCTACATCCCTGCGATGAAGGTCTTCTTGCTGCAGTACCAGGCACAAGACAAGCAGGTAGCAGCAGCAAATGCTGCGGTGGCCAGTGCCACAGGATCGCGGGACGGTCACCTTGTGACGTCGTCGACAAGTGACTCGGATATCGTCGCTGAAGCCGCGGCGAGTGCAGTTGAGAAGGTGATGCAGTCGTACGCGCCTCCGCGCACACCTGTGCGTGGACGACCTGCCCGATCGAGCGGTTTAAGTTCGCCGGCTTTGTTCGGCTCTCCGACTCGTTCTTTACCTATGTTCACAACTGCCGAAGTGGAGTCGCTGCCCGTGTCGGTTCACCAGACTTCACCCAAACGCGTTCTGGCGTCCAACATCTACATGTCTCCGTTGCAGAACGCACGCTACCAGCAGCAGAGATCGCACATGACGCCGCGATCCCATGCCCTGTACGCGTTTGGCGAGAGTCCGTCGAGGGTGAGTGAGATATCAGTGAAAAGACGACCCGGGGCTGACATTTGGTTAACTTCGTATGACTGTCTCTCTAGGATCTGGCGTTGATCAATCGTGCCGTCAATAGCAGCATTACCGGAGGCTCCGTGAGAACGGCTGCGCCTCCGCCGTCAATCGCTAGTGGTGATAGCGATGCTCACGAGGACGCGACGAGCGGAAGCAACAGCAGCCGCACGACTCCGACGAGCAAACGGAGGAGGACGTGAGTAGCCCGTTCCAAGTATATTCATTATGCCAAGAAGAATTGTCGACAGTTAGCTAAAGAGTGTGTTGAAGCCCAGTAATATGAGAAGTTAAGCTGTACACAATCGATGCTGCATTGTGGCCCAGCGCTCATCCGCTTTGCGGCAGACGCTGGTGCCCAGGACAAAGATGGCGGGGCTGCGTAGATTGACTAGGCAGACCCGTCAAAAGAGGCGAACGACGGCCTCTAGCGCATGGTTTCGTGCCTCTTGACAGAGGTCTGGCTGTTGTATGCACGGAAAGCAGAGGTGGCATTGAGCAAGTTAACCAGGTTCCCGAGATCTGCCGGCCTTTTTGTGTCGGGTTGGTCAGCAGGACGGCGCGCAGGCGACGAAGCGAAAGCGAAATGTGTCGAGTTGTGAGTCGTAGAGATCTGCGTGATTAGTGATTATTGTTCTTAGACGGTCAACCTTTGCAGTGACACCCCGCGCATCTCATCATTCTCAGTATTGGCGACAACACATATACCATTCTCAGACCATATGCACCACCTTCTATCTCTTTCTCGCGAGCGTGCGCTGCTTCTCGGCGTGGACGACGATCTTCTCATCACGCGCGAGGCCCTTGCGCTTGCGCACTGCCTCGATGTACTTGCGCACAAAATTGTGTTCGTAGATGCGCTCGCCTAGATCCTCTCGCTCTTCCTCGGTTTGCGGCTGGAAGTACGGGTCCGTGTCCATGACGGCCCAGTGCGAAAACACGAGCTGTGGGTTGCTGGCCGCGCCAGACGTCTGGATGAGCAGATCCGTTGCGAAGCCAAAGCTCTCAACCACAGGCAAATGGGCTTTGATCGTGAACAGCGCCGAGCCATCCGACAGCTCCTCTGAGAAAACGTCACCTCGCCGCTTGGCAATCACGCTGTACAACTTGCCGAGCTGTTCAGCCAGACACTGGACCGTGCATTCGTACACAGCCTCCACGAGTCGCACAGGCTGCTTGATGAAAACCACGCGACACGCCGTCCGCATCGTCGACATGACCTGACCACTGATCGGACCGAACTTGAAGCTGTTGACCGCATCGGCCTCCGTTTCGCCAGCAGGAGCGTTTGTTGTCTCTTCCTCCTGGCGCTCGTTGAAGATCACGTTGTCCACGACGAACGCGACTCCCCACACCGGCTCATCACAAAGTGGACCAGCGGCAGCGGCCATCTGGAAACCAGTCACGATCGAGCTCTCGAGCTTACGCAGCGCCTCATGTCCTTCCGTGGCGGGCTTGGACGTCGTAGAGAGCAGACTTGCCGTCGTCTCAAAGTTCGGGATGTTGTTGACCAGCATATTGGGCCCCACGCGACGAGGGCCAAAGCTCCAGACACGATCAAGCGGCAGATTCTTCCAAAACGCATCGTTCTCACTCGCTCGCAAAAGCTCCTCAAGACGATGACCAATGCTTGTCGCTACGGAAGCAGCCACAGCTGTTGCGACGCCGTTTGCCTCGCCTTCACTCGAAGAGCCTTCTTTATCATCCGCATGCTTGACTTCTTCGATGGCTTCGTCGGATTGAGCGTTCTCATCTTCTCGCTTGCGTGACTCGATGAGCAGGCGCAGTTCATCGACGTGCTCTTCCAAGAATTTAGCGACGCTGACAGGAAGCGGCATGGCACGCACCTTAACTGTGATGGAGCCATCCGGTGTCGTACCTGACGCGACCTTCGGGTCGTCCTGCTGTTGAGTTCCTTCGGCCGAGATAGAAGCCTGCGAGGTTGCAAGCAGGTCGCGGAAGACGACGCTCTGCTGAGCCGAAGGAGCCGAAGCGGAACTATCAGCGACGCTCTCACGGAAGCCGACGAGGGGCTCAGACACTCGGATCGCCACTTTTGCAAACCGTTCCTTCAGGTCCTTGATGCAACGCTCGAGGTGAAGTTCTCCGAGTGCAACAACCACATGCTCGCCTGTCTCCTGCACCTGTACTTCCACCGTGGGGTCCGAT
Organism: Pythium scleroteichum; assembly: GCA_023335855.1. Classification (NCBI taxonomy): domain Eukaryota; phylum Oomycota; class Peronosporomycetes; order Pythiales; family Pythiaceae; genus Pythium; species Pythium scleroteichum. Next base: position 13,100 of record JAADVR010000429.1, on the reverse strand, counting down.
CGATAAAGTCGCTGAAGTCCAGCCTCCAGCGCCGCAAAGTTGCGTGGGTCTTCAGGTTCGACGGCTACACGGACGATTGGTTTGGCCTGGTATGGCATCCTCGTCAGCGACGGGCATCGGATCGTCGACGACAGCGTCGCCGTCTTCAGCACATGCTCCTGTAAACCCACAATACCGACGATGTTGCCAGCAGGGACTTCGTTGAGCGCATGGAGATCGCGCCCCATCATCATATATGTCCGCAGTTGGCCTTCAGGCAGTCGAGAAACGTGTTTCACATGCTTCACAATCTCTTCTTCACTCGCACTCAGGTCGATTCCATCTGGCAGACCCTGAAACTTCGGATCTAACACATAGAGCGGGGCACCGGCGCGCAGGACGCCGCTGTAAACGCGACCCATCGCAACGTACACGGCGTCGTCGCCGCTGAGGCCCTGCTGGTAGAAGTCTGACAGCACATTTGCCTCGACAGAGATGATCTTGCAGATGAAAACGACCACCGGTGACTCATCGGTCGTCTCACACTTTTCCATCGAAGAGTACACGCTTTGCTGTGATGCAGGCACAACAAGTTCCTTCCCGTTCTCAGCAAAACCGCACAGCTTCGTTGCCCTTTTTTGCTGGGCAACGACCGGGCTGGGCAGTGCGCGGGTGACCATCTTGAGTACTGTGTTGGCGAGTGGCAGCCACTTGCGCATGACGGCCTGGATGGCCACCTTACGGTCGCTGTGCTTGAGATCCCGATCTGTCACAACCTTCGCAACGCGCAGCTGCTTGGTCAACTTACGGAGAGCCTCGAAGTCCTCGTCGCTCGATACAGGCTGCCCCAATGCGTTGTAAGTCTTCCAGATCGGGTCGAGAATGAACGAGCAGAACATGGTCTGGCTGTTGGACGTCGGGGCCTTTGTCACGATCTTCTTGGTCTTGGCGTTGTAATAGTGGTCACCCCACAGACCTTGACGAACGGCGCGGAATGGCAGCTCCAGTTTCTTGGCGTACAAATGGGCGAAAAATCCGATGTTGAACGCCCATCCGTCCGCCGCGCTCGCAAAGAGTACGTTACCGTTCACCGGCGAAAAAAGCAACTCGTTTTCGAGCGCCGTAACCTCGCTCATCATGGCCTCATGGTCGACCTCCTTGCTCTCTTTCGTCTCGTCGTCTTTCGCTTCCGCTTCTTCGTCTTCAGCTTCGTGCTTGGCAAGCACTTCGGCTCGAATAAGAGCGCTGAGCACGGCGTTCGCTTGCTCCATGATGCGGTTAAGCCGCTCGCAGGCCTCGTACGGCGACAGCTGGAGCTCAAAGATGAGTCGGTCCATCTTGTTGATGATTAGGCAGGGACGAATACCTTCCTGCCACGCCTGGCGGATCACCGCGATGGTCTGCGCACAGACGCCCTCCACGGCATCGATCAGCACGAGTGCGCCGTCGCAAAGCCGCACGGCTGTCGATACGTCAAATGAAAAATCGACATGGCCTGGCGAGTCCACGAGGTTGATCAAGTACGGCACGGGCGTCGCATCGGCGTCGTCAGCGGCGTTCGCGTTCGGCTCATTCATGAACAGCAGCGAGATCGCGCTTGACTTCATGGTGATACCGCGCGTCTGTTCCTCTTCCGTGTTGTCCAAGTACCGGATCTGCAACGTTATTATCCACACAAGTCAGCGTCCAGGTTCAACCCACATGAGATTCGGATATGTGAGACCGTACTTTGCCCGCGAGCTTCTCCGAGATGATGCCGTTGGCCGAGACCAGCGAGTCGCTGAGCGTCGTCTTCCCATGGTCCACGTGCGCGAGGATGCAGATGTTGCGGATGCGCTCGGTCGAGCGCTGCAGCGCCGCGAGGTCTGCGGGGGTCACGCGCAGCGCCATTGCTTGGCAGGTCCAATGATGAGGCTGGCAGCTCTAGTCAGTTAGGAACGCTATCGAACAGGGATAAATGTACAGTCACACCTTTTTAGAACGAATACTCTTCAGGACGGGAAGTGGCTACACTTTCCGTGTTCGGCGAGGCAGGCTTGGCAGCCTTCTCCTCGGCATCGTCGTTCTCTTCTTCTTCGTCTTCTTCCTCCTCGTCTTCCTCTTCTTCGTCTTCCTCATCATCGGTATTTTTACGAGTTGCTGCATTCTGGAGACGTCCGTGCGCGGCAACCTCGGCGGCGTCTTCGTCCTGAAAGCCTTCATCGTCTTCGTCATCTTCCTCCTCTTCCTCCGCGACTGCGTCGTCCGCCTCCGTTGGTCCTGGTGTCTCCACCTTCTTGGCCTTTTCAGCCTTACTTTGCGTTGCTCGACTCGCCGCCAGCGAGGCCTCAAGGGCATCGGCTTCGTCCTCCATGGGCTCGTCATCACCTGTTGTGGCCCCCGCCGTATCCGCGTCGCCGGTCTCATCGTCTTCCTTGTCACCGTCCTTCTCGGCGGCAGCTTTCATTTTCTTCTTTTCTCTCGCCTTCTTGCTGTTACTCGGCTCTCGACCAGCGAGCTGGTCGGCATAGTCGCTCAGTGCTTGCTTCTTCAACACTTCAATACGTTTTCGTCTCGTTTCCAGCTCGCCCTTTGATCGCCCAACGAGCGCAGCGATGCGGTACCGGATGATCTCTCGCAGCGGCAAGAACATGTGCGTAGAGTACCATCCTCCGAGAAGCGTTGGCTTTTCTTGTGGCTGAAACTTGGAGATCCACTCGGCGACTTCCTCATCGTCGATCTCATGGAGCTGAAACAGCACGTTGGCGCTGGTCAGCGGTACCCCGAATATCTCGTACGCATTTTCCCCACCCCCACCTGCGCTACGGCCATTTGGAGACAGCGCCGCTGAGCCACTGAAATTTTTCTCTTCGTCTGTGTGCTTACCATCCTCGTCCATCGCCTCGTAGTCGTCGTTATCAGAACCCCAGTCGATCATCGATCGGTCGCCTCCGTTCGTATTCGCAGCACTGACGCTCGAAATGACGCTTGGATTCGGACTGGACGGAACGTCGTGCTGCTGAGGTGATGGCTCGTTCGGATCGACCAAGTACGACCTCCTTGTTTCTCCGCGAAGGAATCGTTCTTTGCGCCGTCGCTTGTTAGCCTGCGAGTTCTCATGCTCGGAAGTCTGCGTGACTTTGACGATGCGAGGCCCCTTGGGATTGATACCGCTGTATTTTTTTGTTCGTTTCCGACTCGGGTGCGTAACCTTTGCGTGCACAAGCTCGCGGTTGTTGCGCAACTCGATCACTTGGTACTTGGCCGAGTCGTCCGTCGTGCGTGGGTCGTAGCCCATGCGAATCCACGAGCCTCGCCACGGCCCATCCACGAAAACGTAGCAGAGCTTGCGCAGGATGCGTCGCGCGGCGCGTCGCTCCATAAAATCAAGCCCGACGAATAGCTTTGGTCGCAGCCAGATGGGCTTCTGGGCGAGCTTCTCTTGCAGAATCCGCAGCACGTCGTCGTCGACGTTTTCGTTCGCGCCGACCGGACGGCGCCGCATGACTGGGTTATCTGGTCTCGCAGCCGCGGGAGCCGGCGTGTCGTCGTGGAAGTTGAGATATGTCATGGTCGTGGACGGTTTCTTGGCCGACTCGGTCGGCTGGTACCCGGACCGCTGGCGGAACTCGTACTTGAGCGGCAGGTCGACCTTGGAGAAGACCTCGGGCACCATCTCCATCTCCATCTCGTCGCGCACACGTAGATACGGGCGAAGACTCGCCTTGATCGCCAGCTGCGTCTGCGAGCCGTTGTACGTAGACACTGCCGCAGCTGGCATAACGGCGCCGACAGGCATCGTCGGGTCCAGCGGCTCGCTCGCCGCCGTCGGCCTCTGCACAGGTGCAGCCAGCGCCGCCGTGCCGCTCGAGGCTGCGTCCGGGTAGAACTTGCGCGCCGTGAAGTACTGGAAGTCGGCCATGCCTTCGCAGACGTACTTCTCGCGCACGAGCCCGACGATCTGGCCTTCAAAACGGAACGTGGCCGGCGCTTTCTTCTTCCCTGCAGTCAGCTGGTCGTCCGTCGGCGGGACCTTGCGCCGCCGCACGCGCAGCAGAATGGTCTGCGTCTTGGTGAGATCGGCGAAGAGCGGCTTGCAGGACGGCTCGCTCGGCCGCAGCTTGACGGGCAAGAACTGGCTCTTTGTCTCGTGGGTCTGCTGCAATGCCTTCAACCCGCCCACGGTTTCTAGCACGTGGTCCATATTGGTCGAATAGACCGGCAGCTCGAGCCCCATGAGCGTGCGCACGCCGTCGGCTCGCAGCGGCAACTGGAGCGCGTTCTCGCGGTCGGCCGGCGCGAGTTCTGGGTCGATTTCGCCCGCGAGCGGCTCGTTTGACGCGTCATCGTCTGCGTAGCCGTCTGCGAACGCGTATGCTCGCGTAGCTTCCTCCGGGTACGCGTCTTCCTCCTGCTTCCCTTCGCGCGCAGCCTCGTCCCTGATGCTTCCATTCATTTTCCACCAGGCCAAGGGTAACCCATGCACAACAAGTTACGAACGACTGCAAGATGATGCAAATGACTAATGTAGACCGGGTAAAATTGGTAACTACGTAAATAGACTTAGTGTTCTCTCTGTGACGTGTGAGAAATGTCGAAGGCCACCGAATCATCACTTGACACGCTTCGCTTTCACTTGGTCGTCGGCGCAGCGCTCACTCCATCGCTTTATACGACGAGCAGAAGAACTTCTGGTTCTCGGCGATGAAGCTCCTGCCGACAGAAGATCTGCGCAGATTCTCAACGGCGGAGACCCTGTTTGGACCGACGCGGAATGGATCTGCACCGAAGCGCAGGAGAAGCTTGAGCTGCTTGGCCGTACGCTTCGTCAACGCCGTGCCAACAGGCAAATAATCGAGGGCGACGCGGCCGTCTCTGGTTTCCATGGAAGGGTCTGCACCGTGCTCCAAAAGCGCTTCAATCATCTCAAGACTATTAGCGATGGCGGCGTACATCAATGAAGTCTTCCCGTCGTCGTCCTGCGCATTGACGTCTGCTCCGACGCTAAGTAGCAGTCGAGCGAGAGTCTCGTTGCCTCTGTTTTTGCCGCACGAGATACAGCTCCGAGTCGCCAATATCAACGGCGTTGCTCAATCATCCCCGCGGCAATCAACGTCATAGAAGCTTTGCTCCACCAGACCCTAGCGCTCTCGAAACGACTACAGAATCGCAAAGCGGCTGAAAAGTCCAGGCTTCCACGTTGCACCGAGCTGCAGGTGTCGCTCTACGCTCGCCTCGTGTTCAAACACAGAGAACTCAGCCCCAACACTCCGTTGTGTTCCAAGCAGTCGATGAGGTTCCGGTCTGCTCGCGATGAAAATGGCCCGGTCATGTCATCGTAGTGAGGTGATGCTCCATGAGAAAGCACCAGCTCCATAGCTTCCACCGAGGCGCAGCCTGTTAGCGAACAATCCAGGGCCCAAATATAGTTGGGAAACCACGGAGGACGAGAGCAGCAAGTCGAGAATCTCCAGCTCGTTCTTCTCAGTCGCGCAGACACACATCCTTGCGGTTTTGAGCGCGAGCGTAAGCGGCATAAGGGCGACGCGATCGGGAGCAAAGTACCACCGGATGATCTCCAAGTGGCCGCGCGCGGTGGCTTCTTCGAGGAGACTCATGTCGGTGATGGCGTCATTGGCACCTGGCTGCTTGAACCACGTATCGTCGTCGCCGGGTCCGCCATTTGCGTAGTTCGCCTCCGTCTGCACTGACGCTCCGCTGGCTGCGCAAAATAGCGAGCGATGGTCGAGACATCTCCGCTGACGAACGCGGCGCAGAATTCGCTGCGCGAGGTCATCACAGCGAGGCGGGGCGGAGGTGACGTCGAGGAGAGGGAAGGGAGAATGGGAACTGCCAAGGGAAATGTACCCATGTCACAACGGAGAGCTACCCGCGATTTAGTGCCGTTCAGAGTCGTATTGGAGTTCACTTAAAACAGTACTATAATACTTGAACGGAAGAACCGGCCAACTCAAAGGACTGTGCGATCTGGATTCATATAGAACTCGCGATTGAAGAATAGGGCGAGGCGAAGACTCACCAGCCACTTGTGTGCTCCGTAGATGCGAGGGAGGACTCAAAATCGTTCACGGACACGTGTGTATTGTTCGAAGGACTACTGGTAACTCACTACCTTCGCCTACTCGATGATGATGATGATGATGAAGTCTATTGAGTTCAACTGTTTGTGAATCCTAATAGTCCTTCGCCTACTCTTTCTGTCCTTGCTCTTGATCGTTCTTCTCTTCTTCCTCTTCTTCGCTGCGCGCAGGTGGCCCCCTGACGAGGATGACGGTTGAGCCTTGGACCACCAGATGCATCTGCGGATCGTCCAGACCGGCAGTCTCGTTGTACGGGGCCATCTGCGCTCTCATCTGATCGGCGATCTCGCTCGTCAAGCGCGAGGCCATCGCTTCCTCGCGCTGCATGTCGATGATAGCCTGGGACGACCACACGACCACGATGTGGATCGTGTCGTCGGCCGGCGCGTCACCAAAGACCTCGCCGACAGTCTTCTCCGGGTCGAGCCACGTCTCGGGCGTGTAGTACGCAGCCGTCACGAGCGCGTCGCCATCGACGAGCCCGTCGAAGTCGCTCGTGTGCTGTCGCAGCTGCCAGCGGCCGTGTCGCTTGGCGTAGTAGGCCGTGATCTTCGAGCTCGTCTTGGACCATTTGCAGCAGCGTCGCGACGGTGTCGTCGAGATCGACGTCGAACGCGGACGAGAGGTCCGCTCGGCCGGCGACCATGACGTTGAGGTGCATCGTGTAGGGAGGTGAGTTCGGGATGGAGGCAGTTTGAGAAATGAGGACCGCATCATCTTCCCCAACGTTCAGAGACTTTATAAACTGATGCTCTTGTTCTATATGTTTTTGAAGAGAATCGGCATTCGGTGGGTTTGAAAAAATATCGAACCTGCCAGACTCAGAACCCGCCGATGAGAACGACCTCGCGGCCGTTGCAGTAGCGATTCTCGGCAAAGATCCGTCTCAAGCGGCGGCGCTCCTTGGCCTCTTCCTGCTGCTGCTGCCGTCGGTAGGCGAGCTCAGCCTGTGGCACATCGCCAAAGCATACTCCACCTCATGATGTCCAGCGATGACATCCCAACGGACAACAGAAGGGGAACTGCACGCTGTAAAATGGTAGCTGCCTTCAGAGACAGTAAGAGACTTTCCAAGAAACGAGAAACGAAAGTATATAGGATAACCTTAGGGATTATCGAGTCAGCCGAGCGTTGCGATGAGAATGGAGCGGGCGAAGTTGCCGACCACGAGCACGATGATCGCCACCAGCACAAAGAAATTGAGCATGTCCGTCTCGAACTCTGTCGCCAGCTTGCGCTTGGCAATCAGCTTCGTTGCTGGCTCACTCGCAAGCGGCTTATCGGAGTCCCAAGTCAACAGTCGAGGCTTTGCGGTATGCGGGATCACGAGAAAGTGGAGAACACTGTTCGTCTGGGCCTGCGCCAATCGCGGGGCGATGTGCTCGAACGCTGCGATGCGCGTCAGCGTCACGGAGAGCCGACCGCAGACTCGCGCATCACCCCTGACCTCTGACGATCGCCTCGACGTCTGGGTGGAAGACGGTGAAACCAGTTGCTCCCATGAGTTTTGGCCCAATAAACCTCAAACGCTTGGAGTTGCGGCTCTCTTGCTCGGATGGCCGCCTTCAGTTCAAGCAGCTCAGCGTTATCTTCCAGCTGGAAGGCAAGGCTCTGCGAGTATCCAGCCACTATCGCGCGAGCTTCGACCATGGCGATCGAGAAGATGGAGAAGTGGAGAGCGAAGAGAAGATCTGCACTCAGCGTGATTCTCAAAACTGTTCGCACCGTTTTCTCAAGTTTTCTCTCGTCACATCCATCAGTTCAACACTGGGTTTTCGGCTCAAAGTTACACCTCACGAAGAGCTACTCTCCAAGAAACATGGCCGCCCGCACGCTCTCGCTCGTCGCGACGATCATCGGGACGAACGAGGTCTTTCGCGTGTCGATCGCAATGGACTCCACCGTTGCGTCGCTGCTGACGGCGCTCAAGACCAAGCTGCGTACTGCCGGATTGCCGGACAAGTTTGCGGCGTTCACCTCCAGACAAGGCGACCGCTGGCCTCTCAAGTGGAACTCGGTCGACTTCGAACGACTCGCTCAGAGTGATCCGCCGACCACGGCCAAGTACACTCTCGCCGAGCTCTCGTTGGACACGGCAAAGAAAGTGGTCGACTATTTCGAAGATGCTGCGTTGGTGACACGATCCACGTCGTACCCGTTTGGCCGCGTGACGAGAGGACCAAATATACTGCGGGCATCGAGACGCAGACGGCGTGGCTGGCTTCTCAGGTGGACGAGCGGTGGCCCGAGACGGCGCGACTGGTGTACACTCCCATTCCACCAGTGTCACCTTCAAATGAACCCACGACGACATTCTCATCGTGGCTTTCATCGATCGACTGGTTTTGACTCTGCTTCCCTCTGTGCTCCCCAAGTCGGTTTCTCGACGAGCAAGAGACTAGGCACATAACTGAGATGAATGCAAATTCGGGACACGAGATTCAACATTAAACGTGTATCTCAAAAGGAAGTCACCCGTTGATGAGTGCTGCTGGAGTAAAACGCGAAAGCGAATTCATAGCGCGGAAGAGATTGCTACTCAAGAATGGCTGCTTTGATCGAGGCGTTGGAGAATTAATATTTAGTGAGAGCAAAGCCCACTGACCACCTTCAAATTTACGTATTACTTGATTCAAAACTACTAACACCCACAGCTCTCGCCCTCGACGAGCCATACAGTTCACTCGCCATCACATCAAGCCACCTTCTCGTTATGGTGCTCTCTCATCGGGCAGGTCGCAAGTCGGTACTGTGCTGGAAGCTGGAGCCTCTTCAGATGGTGCCATCGAGAAAAAATCCATCAGCATCTCGAGCATGTCCACCGAGAGCTGGCTGTATCGAGGTCTGACACGACGCTGCGACTGAACTGGCGGCAATTCCGACGCGCTCACGTTGGCTGTGTGTGTTTGGTCACCGTAGTTAATGCTGTCGTTGGGAGGGACTTCGCTGAGATCAACTTGCACGAAGTCCAGCGTATCGGTTCTTGCCCGGGGCGATGGCTGCGCGTTATCATCGGTCGGCTCTAGCCAGTCAAAGATGTAGGACTTCTCGTCGTCGCTGAGCAGCATACCGTCCTGGCTGTGCGTCTCGGAAGACACAACACTATCCATGGAACTGGACAAATCCATGCTCGATGAGGACAGTCTCTCCATGGACGGTCTCTTCTCTTTAGTCGATTTGACTCGTCGGTCGCGCTTGCGAGGCAGCGGCGTGCGAACGATGTGGCTCAACTTGTCGGGGTTCCCGCGGACAAAGTGCGGGTGGCGGTAGGTCTCTACTGGCCCGTGCTGGGCGGAGGCGACGTGCTGGAAGCCGTGCTCACGCAGCTGCTGGCGAAATGCATCGAGTCGGCCGCGGAAATACAACGGAAGTACGCGTTGCACGAGGAGCTCAATGTCAAAGACCGAGAATGTGGTGCCGGTCTCGTCCCAGCTGATGATCGAGCCGTGGTCGTCGTTGAGAATCGAGTACAGTTTGCGCACAAAGCTGGACGCGATCATGGGTCGTGGCGGTGCTGCCATGGTGGCGACAGATTTTGAACTGACACGGACACGAGCAAAAAAGCAAGAGTGATGCCATGAGTGAAGATCGTGATGAGCAGCCTCCACGTCGGCATCTGAGCGGGGCCAACAGTTTCTGACTGGCGACTCCACTTCAACGTGGACGCTGAAATCCGAAATGTTCCAGAAAAAGCGGAAAATTTTCTGGCGACGAAACAGTTCGCTTTATGCAACTGATCCGCTGAAAGCAGCCCTGCTTCTTCGTGCATGGGCATTTCTTTCTAGGTGCCTCCTCGAGCGCGTCATCATAAATCTGATTCTGAGAACTCGCCAAATTTCCGGAAAAATCTCGGCGAGACATGTCATCAGAAAAATTGGAAACGACCGACCGTCCCATAGTGAAACCAAGTCATCTCAGCTAGTGAGATCAACCCATCGCAACCATTCAGCGGGCACCGTTGGACACTGGGCTTCTTGGGTACAGCGGTCTCGCATGCAAATGAATAATCTTTCACGCGACGAAGGCGCGCGCGTGACGCGGTCCGCTGTCGCCACTTGCTGTCGCAGAAGCACCTGCTCAGTTTGGATTCTTCAACGCACCGCAGAAGGAGGTATTCGAGATCGCACGCCCCCGAGGCGGACTCGTCATGTGCCTCGGGTGAGCGCTAGTTCCGAGCCGCTCCGGGAGAGTCACGTCAAATGGACTGGGTCGTTCATTTCGGAGTTCGTCTCGCTGATCACTCGACAGTGAATCGTGTTCGGTGGATATACATACGCGCTTTTGACTCGCGAACGAGATCACAATCATGACGGTGCGTGACAGACTGACATAGGTGGCGAGCCGTGCAGTCCCCTCAGAGGGTGTTGGGTGGCGTTGTGAAGATCGCGCTTTTGCTTGCTCCCCTCGATTGGCGACCGGAGCATTTACATTCCGCCAGATTGGATGGAGAGTTCACCTCGAGTTTGTTCAAGGCTTGAGGGGTCTTGCACTGCAAAAGAGGAACGAAGTGCGAATGACTCTCGAACGCGGATGTGGACTTTACAGCCCGCCAAGTCAAACAATGGGGCAAATGTTTTGGACACGCCCACTCATTGTTCTCAGCCAATATTTGCAGTGCGACGAGCGATCCTGGCATGGAAGCGCCTCGGGCGGATCTGATAGGGGTCGGGGTCGGATATTGGATCAGATAGAACACTGTTATAACGAGGTAGGACGACCGAAGGCGGCGGGGGGCCCCTTCCCCAAAGGGGTTGCTTGCGGAGGGCGCGCGAGCGCCCCGGAGCAATCACGAGGTCCGCGCCGTAGGTCGCCCTACCGGAGTAGAACATTGCCTGCCGACGGCCAGATCCTAGAATCGTTTTTGCGAGCGAAGCGAGCTGTCCTCTCCGACCCATTATCCGACCCTGACCCCTATCAGACCCGGATAATAGGTTACCTCCTGGCATGGGTTCAATGAGCCGTGGCGTCCACGCCTTCGGCAGCTGCTGGCTATGTCCATTGCTAAGTTGGTCGCTACGAGAGCACCGATTTTACCCGCGAGGCAATGCAGTGGGAATGTAACGAGAGCAGTGGAGTTCGTCTTGATATGACGGATGATGAGCGTGCTGTCCATGGGAGAGGCCCAGTTGAAATCTGAGGCGGTTATTTTGCTCATGGTTGATCGCTACTTCGAGAGCCGCATGGGCACAGACCTGAGGTAAGCGCTATTAATAGTAATACCCTGTTGTTCGATTTCTTGGGTAGCCAGGGCTGACCCCGGACTCCCGTGTCGAAGCTCAGAACCGGTACAGACAGGTTCCTTTCCTTCTTCTTGGCTTCTTTTGAAGTTGGAGACTTGTGCTACACAGTAGTGAGTGGGTAGTTCACTATTGTAACATTGTCGTTCAAAACGATATATCTTTGTGCCAATGTCGAAAATCACCATGGAGAAGAGGGAGGAGTCCGTGGCTTTCGGTGCCCTCGGACTGGTGTACTCAACAAGTTCGACAGATTTTGTCCAACGGAAGGGTAATCGGTCAGAAAGCCTTGTATCCAAAAAACGATAATAAACCGATCAAAACGACTTGCATCGTTGCCGTACAGAGACGAGACATGCATCGTTGACATGCCAGAACGGCGGATCTGGGCACCCTCAATGCGCCAATTGCGCTCGATTCACCACAACCCGTCACGTTAGGACATGCCACTCTCGACGCGTCTGTGCAGCCATTTTAACCGTTGCCAGCACCGGGCAATTAGAAGCAACGGCTGCTACCGCTACTACACCTGACCCGCCGAGAGCAAGCCGACGGATACCATCGCCCTATTACTCGAAGCACATGGCTCAACGCACACACGACCACAATTACTATGTCCAGGCAACTGAACGGAGTCGATCAGCCATATCTTCACACCGTGCTATGTTCGTCTTTGTCGTGGCTCGAATGGGCGGAGCTTACTGACATTCACATGAAAGCCGCGTGTAGAGATGAACTCGTTCGTCCCCAGCCAGAGACGGCGGTACCACAATCCTATTGGAAGCCTGCAAATCCGATATGTGGCCCATTGTCGAAACGACGCCGGACTGCTGGTTACTGACAATTCGAGGCGGGAATCTGGCCTCGCAGTCACTCGAATATCGACGTTCCAGCAACTGCGCCAATCAGCATCAGTGACGATTAGACTTCATCCGTTCGCTCGGGCGAGGTTCAGAACAGATAATATCTGTCATATTATGATTCATCACTTTTCTGAACTCAACCACGTCATCCACCTTTTTAGGTAAAAACGGGTAATTACTTAGACAGATCGGATCCTCTTTCTCGCAGGACCGCTCGTGTACCCATGTGGGCATACCAAGCTGTGCTGTGAACATTCACGCAAGAGTGACTCTTCCTGGAAGATCACGAGAAAGAGTCCTTTCTGTAGTCTGGACTGTTGTCTCCTAAGCACCACGCACTCGTCACTCAGACGAGCCGTGAGCCCACGCTTTCGACTTCACGCCCAATCGTGAGAATCCACCTCCTGACCGACTGGTCACGGCTTCCCCGGTGTACAACTTTCTAAGCGGGGAGAACTCTGGACTGTTGTCTGGCCAAAGCATACATTCGTCACTTGTCTTTTCGCACTCGATCCCCCAACTCAGCAGTAACCCCAGGCATATGCTCGCACCCGTGGCGCAGTGCAACTACTCCAAGTGTAGCGGGCCTCGTGCAATCAAACGCAACGGCGACTACCATCGATTCTGCGAATTCCACCGCGCCAAGGCCAGCGCGTACCAACAGAAGTCCGTTCGACGGAAGATGCGATTTGGTAATACCGGTTCGAGGATCAAGACAGCGATTGTCACACCCCAGCCTCATGCATCTCTATCACCAGTCATCGTGATTGTCTACAGGACTCGAGTGGTGCGCGTGGCTTCTCCGTCGATTCCACCGAGTCGAAAGAAGACCACTACACCACTACACGTACGTCCATCAGTCTGTGACGATGCCGAGACACCGGTAATCGCCGCAGAGGCCGAATGGCTCACAGAGGCGGATATGGACTTCATGGTGACTC
>JAADVR010000428.1:0-29636 GCA_023335855.1 Pythium scleroteichum | reverse complement strand
GCTTCAACCGTCCCAAGAGCGCGCTCCCGAGCGCGCACGGCTGGCTCTACCAGGTCACACCGCGTCGCTACATGTTCGAGGCGCTGTCATCGACAGTGCTTGACAACTGCTTCTCACGCAAGAGCCAAGTGGCGAGTCAGATGCCGAGTAATGCGGCGGCGTCGTCGTGGCTCTCGCTTGTGTCGTCGCGCTGCGTAAATGATTGAAGAGGTACCACCAAATGACTGTGACACCAGTAGACGTGACGGAATCCGTTGAAGCCGTTTGATTATCTTATCTAGCGTTTCACGAGGTTGATCTGTTTGAGATCGCTGAGGCTTCTCTCCGCTGCCGCAGTCGGAGCTTTGGAGATCTTTCCGCCAGCTACAAACCAGGAAGAAACGCCGTTAATTAAAAAGAATTCTATAGTTCTTCGCAAACGCTTGACGGAACTCACTCTTTTCGGATCGGTCGGAGGCTGAGCCGCTGGACACCTTTGAGGGCACGGGCTTGTCCTTGACCATCTTTCGGGGCTTGCGGGGCATGGCCAATCGGCGCTTCAAGAGCAGAAGGCGAAGTGACCGGCAGGAGCAGCAGCCATCAGGAGCTATTCTCTCGCACTGCCGTTACCAGACCTCCAACAAATCCCCACAATCCCGACGTCATTTTATTCAACAGGGTATGTAAACTTGAAATATAACATACTTAGTTTAGAATGGATACTTTAAAGTTGATCAATTTAAATATATAGCATATTATGATTCAGCCCACCCAAAGCGAAGCAAAAATAGACCGACACGTCAAATTTGGTGGCGAAATCCAAAGCCTCACGTTCTGGTCCCTCGCCTTCGCAGTTGCGACAGCCCCATGAATCCAAAGAACAAACAACACGATGCCCAAGCGCCAGGATCGCAAGGTCGGTCAGGGAGAAGCAAAACGCACGAAGGAGCAGGCCTCATGCACGCGCTCATCGTCAGTGTCCGACGTATCCCTAAAGAGAATTTGACTTTCCGTTTACTACACACTCCGTGAATACACACGTTTCGATTCTCCATGGCCACCGTCCGAAGAAGCGCTTGTGGCTGTGGCCTTAGTTGAACATGACGAGCCGCTCCGGGATCACCTGCTGGACCCAGCGGAAGAACGAGCTGACGGACTCGAGCACACAGATACGCGCTAGCTCAGGGCTAAGGCAGTGCGCGTTGCCGCCGTAGATGACGTGGAGATCGTGCTCGTTGACCTGCTCGAGCCGCATGAAGATAAGGCACTCGGTGAGGTAGAGCACCATGCGCTGCGGGTCGAGCGGCCGCTGCGGCACGTCCTGCTCGCGCGGCGGGATGAACGTGTTCATGATGGTCAGACACCGCCTCGGCTTGCCGTTGCTCTCGGGCGTGGGCGGCAGTCTCTCTTCGACGCTCGTGAAGAGCATGAAGCTGCGCATGCTGATCGTGCGGAGTTCGTCAGACATGCTCTGCAGCAGGATCGTCGTGTGGTCGTCCACACGTTGCATGGTCTGCGACTCCATGCGCATGCCGTAGAGCCGAGCGTAGAGCTCGGGCGTGTGGAAGATGCGCGACGTCTGGCTCGCCATCTCGTCGATGAGGTCCGAGCTGCTCGCGCGCGTGAGCGTCTTGCGGAACTGGAAGCGGACGATCGCCGCGTCGTCCGTGTCGATGTTACCGTAACCTTTCCACCCGTAGCAGCCCGCGGAGAAGGCCCACTGGCGCGCCGAGGCCTCGCGGATGTCGCGCTGCATGGCCTCGAACTTGCGCGCGATGACGGCGTTGCACTCGTCTTCGCGGTAGAACTCAAAGTAGAACGGTGCGTCGAATTCGTCCTGGAACTGCGTCCGGTACCCGCGCCGCTGGAGCATCGAGTGGGCCTCGCGCAGTAGCTGCTCCTCGCGCTCGACCATCGGGTCCACGAGCTTGGCGTCGCCTTCCTCCTCGTCGTCGTCCAGGCGGAACTCGGGTAGCAGGAGACGACACTCGACCAGCAAGAACTCGTCGATGCGGTCGACGAGGTGCTGGTTCTCCTTGGTGATGGCCTCCTGCAGCCCGAGTGCCTCGACGTACGCGTCCCAGAGCTGCTGCAGGCGCCGTCCGTCGTCTTCGTTGAGCCGCTGCTGCAGCACGGCGCGCGTGCTCGCGTGGTACTTGGCCAGCGCGGCGTCGAGCTGCTTCTGCAGCAGCGTGTGCTGCTCGGTGAGCGAGGCCGCCGTCTCCTTCTTGCGCGAGCGCGCGCGCGCCTTGATCTCGCGACGCTTGGCCAGGTACGCGGCGCGCTGCTCTGCCGGGTCGCGCTTCTGCCGGGGCTTGCGAGTCGCGCGTGGCTCGGGCTCCGGCTCGGCGGCGGGCGAGCGCGAGGCCGCGTCGTCCGAGACTTCGGCGGCGCTCGTGACGGGCGAGGGTGTGGACATGGGCTCAGGAGGGAGCGGATCTCGTAGTGGGAGGGAGGAGACGGCTGCGTGGCGCTGTGGCGTGAGGTGAGACCTTCTATGGTCAACAGGCGACTGGATGATTTTTTGTGGAGACGGTACAGACCTGTGAAACCGGATACATCCTAAGATGAGGAGCACCAAATGTGGATCTAAAATGGATCCTCAGCCTCTATAAATAGCTTATCCTCCTTATTATGATTGAACAGGGTGTTCGACCCAGGGTTCGATATTTGGCACGGGAGGTTTGAAGTGCCCACAAACCGTATTTTCAGGACTGGGGTCTACACGACCAGCGATCTCAAGATCGGCTATTTAATATTTGCTGACAGTAACTACGTCACGGTCTCATGCTCGACGACCTCTCTGCGCTTTCTCGGCAGGGCTGGAGTGCCTTCCACTACGGAGAACAATGCATCAAGGGATCTCCCTAGCTCACTGTGCGTTCGTAAGGGGCTGGAGTTGTGGAAAGAAACGCGTATATGTTCAACTTGTGGGTACAACTCATCCTTACATGGACTGATACTTGACCCCTCGTCGGACCAGATTGATCGTATCAATGCCAGACCATCACTAGATCGAACCGCCATTTTCTAGAGTGCACCTTACCCGACGACGACTGGCAGTCGGTCGCCGCGAACGTCGCGCCCTCGGTGCAGTTGCCCGTGGCGACATCTCCGCGGTCGATCGGCTCGAACTGCGTGCGCCAGTAGCGCACCAGCACGCCGTCGTCCTGGAATCGCTCGAGCCAGTAGCGGTCGCGGCCTTTGGTGACTTCGGCCTGGACCTGCTCGGCCGCGGCGATGGCGCACGTGCGCGACGGCGTGCGGATGAAGCATGAGAGCTGCCAGCAGCGCTTCTTCCTGGTTTCAATGAAGTTCTGGACGAGTGGCGCGGCGGCGGACGCGACCTGGAAACCCGCGATGGCGGCGTCGAGTGCGAGCTGCCGGCTCTCGGCTTCGTGGATGATCGACATGGGCGCGCCTTGGTTCTCGGTCTCGGCGGTAGTGGAGACTGCGGTGAAGAGAGCGGGGCCGACGAGTGCGTGGAGAAGGAGCCTCATGGTTGGTGGGACAGGAGGGAGCGTGGTGAATTAGAGAATGAGACCTCGCTTCGATGGAGCCAGCGATGGAAATGACACTAGCTGGAGCGACCGAGTGTTCGGTGCAACGAAAACCACACGCGTCCCGTCTTCTCGCGTAAACCTCCAGATGATTTTTAGCCAATGTGGGCATAGCAAAGCGTTCGATGGCTTCTATCAGGTCGAGTTGTCAACGGTACAGACACACAATTTGAACCAGCTGGTCGGAGAGCTCCGTCTTCTTCAAGAAACCATCTATCCATGTGGTCTTCCAAGAAGACAATGGATGCAATGGTCTAGCCTTTGGGTGGTGGACAGGCAGAGTGTTCGAATCTTTGTCCGCACTTGCGAGGGACCGAGCTCACCGAGCG
Source organism: Pythium scleroteichum (assembly GCA_023335855.1). Taxonomy (NCBI): domain Eukaryota; phylum Oomycota; class Peronosporomycetes; order Pythiales; family Pythiaceae; genus Pythium; species Pythium scleroteichum. The sequence continues at coordinate 25,768 of JAADVR010000428.1, read as the reverse complement.
GACTGTTGGAGGTATCCACCTCAAGGTGCAACGAGATGGTTACGGATCTCAGCAGTAAACGGTTACGTCACGGTTACGTGCAGAACCGTGTCTCGTCCATGCAGATTGATGGAAGTGGCAGAAGCCTGGCCATGAACAGTGGCAGCTCTGACGTCAGGACATCCGTATGTCCAAGGTTGAAGAGGAGCTGGACGGTTGGACCGATCGACGAGGATCGAGCGTGTTCTAGAAGCAGTCGAGAAGGTTCCAATGGTAAGCAAAGGTATGGCTGGAACAGCGTTCTAGAATGAGTGGATAGGAGGCAGGACTCAGAGAGAGAACGAGCAAGTCCGTAGGTTGGATAACGATGAAAATATCACTTTGCAAGTTGACAAGTCCGAGGCAAGTCCCCAACCAAGTTCCTCTGCGGGTGCGCCTAGCGCGCCCAACTACAACACGGACAACAACACCACATGCAGTCGAGGGCAAGCAGTTCTCGTCCAAGAGCCGTAGCAGCCACGGATGCTTCGTCGAAACCAGCTGAGTTAATGAGGTCTGAGGCCACCGATAGTCATCCATCAGGAGGACGAGCGAGGGGATGACTGGATGGTTCGATTGCGCCGTCATCATCTCTACGGGACGCCCAGGATCAAACCCAAGCTGGGGAGACAGTTCTCTCGCTGAGCTCATTCTCCGACTCGACTCGACACCCTCAAGTCTCCCACGATAAGACAAGGAAGCTCCTGCTCGCAGCCACCGCCGTCCTTCTCAGCCTCGTCAGCGCAGCCTCCATCGACAACCAAGTGCCGTTGTTCATCGAGGAACCATCCCGCGAGCTGCGTGCGGACGCCAGCGTCACGACCGTCGCACAGGGCGCTGAGCTCGGTATCGCGGCGTTCTCGCTCGGCCAATCGATCCTCCCCGCGATCAGTGGGAAGGGCAAGCAGTGCCACCAACTGGCGTGCTGGGTCGCCACGCCATCCGAGCCGTGTGGCTTTGCCGGCGCAAACCAGGTTCAGCGCGAGCTCACGCGCGGCCGCAACTCGTTCGCTGTGGAGGATATGGGTCCGTCGGGCATGTGGGCGCGCTACTGGCGCACGATGTTGTCGCCGTCAGACCATGGCGACATCGCAATCGGAAACTGCACGGACGGCAACGAGTTTCGTGTGAGCAACTGCCAGCAATCGGGCAGGATGTACCACTAGGACCAAATGACAACCCAGTCAATCTGTAGCGTGCCAGCGTCGCTGTGGCTGAACACTAATCTCTATGGAAAGAAGACGTCCAAGGTTGATTTATATGGACTCGCTATTGTTCAGTGACCTTGCGTACATCATATCAAATGATATCTTCGGTCTGTTTGAGCGAGTGGTCTCGTTCTCACGTTACGAAAAGTCGTTTCCAGTCTATTGCGTCTACTGATAGCGCTTTGAAAGGCGATCGCGTGTCGCTAACCTTTTTTATAGGCGTTCTGCGATCGGTGGTAAATAGCGCTAAGGTTACACGGTTTCGAGCCCCTCAAGTGCTTTTAGTGGAGCGGTCGGGAGGTTTTTTTACTGGAGCCCTCGCTGGCAACTGCGGAACTGTCATCTCCGCTTCTTCGGGACCGAGACGAATTGCTGGTCAGGAGGAAGCATCGTTCTGCTCAACCGCACACTTCCGCGGATTCGCGGTAGCTCGAGGAATCGCATTCGAGTAAGATTCTCACAGTATTGAAAAACCAGAGAGACACCGCGTGGACTTTCCATCTCATAAGTAGAGTGCAAAAGAGAACTCCGTAAATCGTTTGAACCCCATCTCATCTCTCATCTGAACGGCATCGGATGTTTTTTGTACATTGTTTCGTCGTTGGTTGTTCATTCATCCAAGCGCTAATCAACTTATCTGGTCTGTCTGCGCTTGGGAAGACAGAACAAACAACTGGAAGGGTCGTACCAAAAGTTCCATTTGTCGTACGGTACCTTCAGTGAACCTTACAGTATGGCGAATACATGTGGGACGACTCCGGCGGACTACCATGCATCAACACGAACAAAAACAAAACAGCTCCACCTATCTTGAAGTTCGATCCCCGATCTTCGCGCTGGACCTTAGCACTGGACCTTCACACTCAGACTCGTGCAGTTGGTCACGCGGAACGTGTTACCGTCGTCGCATTTCCCAGTCGCGATGTCACTGTGGTTTGGCGGCGACAGCATCGTACGTATGTAGCGGACCCAAGTGCCGGTCGAGTTGGTGCTTTGCACCGCGTAGGAGTTGCGCCACGCGAGAGATCTCGCTGGCACCGGCGACGGCGCACGCCTTGGTAGCCGTGCGGACGAAACAGTTGAGCTGGTGGCACTTCTTGCCGCTTCCTTGAAGCGCCGATTTCACCGCCTTGCCGACAGTGAATGAAGTGACTGCAACAGCAGTTGCGTTGACCGCATCGGCACGCAGCTCGCGGCTCGGCTGTTCGACGAGCAAAGGCACCTGGCCGTCGACAGCTACAGCTACTGCATTGGCGAGGCCGACGAGGACGGCGAGTGTTGCGAGAACGAGCTTCATGGTGCTGGACGGCTTGAGGGTCTTGATGCCAATTGCAGAATGAGCACGGAGCCCAACGAAGGAGTTCGTCTAGATCGAGTGAACTCGTAGGAGACCTGCGCGGCGCTAGAGTAGTACGGACGAGTTTCGATCGAAGGAGATTCACCCTGGTGCTAGAGTGGCATGGATGAGTTCTTGAGTGGACAGCTGCTGGCGAGACCCGGCTCCGTTGACGTCAAGGTCCATTCCGATCGAAGCCCATCATCAGTTGACGGAAGCAGCACGGCTTGCAGCTTTTATACGTATATATGGAACTCACCTCTACATCGTGGCCTCTGGCACCCCACCGAATGGTTTTGCAGAAGACCCTTCGATGTGGAGGAAGGCGCGTCTGCGTCCGTTGTCTGTATCCGACTGCAACGAGACGGAGACCGGAACGGGATCTCGATGTGTTGTTTACTTAGCTGTATTGTTTTCGATGAGTGCATGCATTCTGGACCCATCGGCCGGGAGGCGGCCATTTATATACAGTACTGTACTTGATAGAAACGGACAGCCCATTGATTGAACAAGAAAGTTATCCAGCAACCGAACTCGCACTCACAGAAAGACGGCGCGTCCGCCTCACGTTGGTCTGCGCTTTGCTGTGGATAGTCCATGTGCAGATGCCACCGCTTGCAGATCCACACGTTGGGGTTGAGCGTGTGGCTCCAGACCGACTTGACGCCGTTGAGTATCCAGGGGACCGGCGTTCCACAACCCTCCAACCAACATTCTCATTTTAGTTTCATTCGATGATGCACATTACTAGTAGTACGAAACTAGACTCCGCTCCGTTCAACAGTGGACCTTGCCCGAGCCTTGGCAGTTGCTCACGACGAACTGGTTGCCGTCCGTGCAGTTTCCCATGGCGATGTCACCGCGGTCCGGAGACAAGAACATTGTGCGCCAGTAGCGCACCCACATGCCCGAGGGACCCACACTCTCCACGGCGAACGAGTTGCGACCGCGCGTGAGCTCGCGCTGAACCTGGTTTGCGCCGGCAAAGCCACACGGCTCGGATGGCGTGGCGACCCAGCAAGTGAGCTGGTGGCACTGCTTGCCCTTCCCACTGACCGCCGGGAGGATCGATTGGCCGAGCGAGAACGCCGCGACACCGAGTTCAGCGCCCTGCGCGACTGTCGTGACGCTGGCGTCCGCACGCAGCTCACGGGACGGTTCTTCGACGTACAGCGGCACTTGGTCGTCGATGGACACAGCGCTGACGAGACCGGCGACGACAGCGAACGTGGCGAGAACAAGCTTCATGGTTACTTGAGTGTCTTGAGCTTCTGGATGCAAATTTTAGACTGATTCCTCAACAGCCGACAGAGCAAGCACTGTTTCGGAACAGCGAAAAACGCTCGAGGACAAGGAGACGGCAGGAGTCAGTTGAGGTGGTAGGGGGACGGCCCGGTTACCCAACTTGAGTCTCACTTTGGGGCTCCCATCAGATGGGTGAACGGTGTGCGGTCCCTTTTATCCTTTGGTCATCGTGTCGATTCGTAGGGATCCAGTCAAATCAGCGTTGCGCGATGCCGAATGGTTTTTCGGAAGAGCCCTGCGACAGCCACGACGCGTGGCCGAGAGGTTCGTTGCCCATAAGGTTCCCTTGGACAGCGAGATTAGGGCCAAGCGTGCTGATCGCGAGGCTGTCCCTGTCCGATACTGTAGCTGGTGATGATTAGTCGTCGCTTCTTCGAAAAGGGAGACTAGGGAGGGGCGCACTCACTTAGTTTCTAAACAACCGGAACCTCAAGGTCAGAAAAACTGGACAGTCGCCACCAGCTGCGATGCGAGTCTGTCCACACCAAGCTGATTCGTCGCTTCGATTGGATGAAAACGAGGCACGTCGTTGATCAATTGGATTGAAAATTGCTCTCAGCTTTTTTCGCTGGTGCTCGCCATCTGGATCTCAGGCAGCAGGACTATTCAATGTCCCATTCCATTGGTGTGGGTTGTAATGTCGTGGCTGGCGGCGAACCGCAGCTTCCCGGATGTCTGTCCCGGAACCAAAATTATCCATATGAGAGCCCACAGCTGGGAGGGTCCCTAGTGGGACTCCTACAGCGGACCCTCCCAGCTGTGGACTGGACAATAACCTGGGCAAGGACTCATTCTGCAATCCACTGCCGACGAGCCACACCCGCTCAACATGAAGTTCCTCCTCCACACACTCGTCGGCCTCGCGCTGTTTGCTGCTGGCACCACCACCGCCGAGACGGAGAACCAAGAAGCGCCTATGCCTTTCGCCCACGAACCCGAGAGTCGTCAGCTGTTGCTCGGCGCTGCCATCGCAGGCTTCCAGATCGCGTCCGCCGCCCAGCCACTCATCTCCAGCTTCATCGAGAGCCGTAAGAAGCGCTGTTGGCAGCTAACTTGCTTCATCCGCACGTCGTCGCGCACTTGTGGCATCGCCGTGGCCGAGCAGGTCCAGGCCGACGTCACCAAGGGCCGTGACCGCTACTGGCTCGAGCGATTCCAGGACGACGGCGTGCTGGTGCGCTACTGGCGCACGCAGTTCGAGCCGATCGACCGTGGAGACATCGCCACGGGCAACTGCACGGAAGGCGCGGCGTTCGCGGTGACCGACTGCCAGTCGTCCGGGAAAAAGGTGAAGTGTTAGTTGGCCGATTGGTCCCGTGAAGGTTTAGCATGTATGGATCAATCAGGATACAGTACGATGGCGATCCGATATAGCTCCACGTACTGTGGCTCGTAGCCTTTCATTTTAAACTTCAAAGTATGTGTTGTGTTACAAACTCAAAGATGGCAAGGATTGCCAATGGTTGATGGTTAACTCCATCGAATGGGTGCCAGAACGCCAAGCCATACAAGCAACCTGTGACATCTCGTCGATTCGGAAACATCTGAAAGATCAGGCGTCGAGCTAATGGGCGTAACCCGCATATGTTGCTTGCGTGTTTCGTCTGCAGTTGGGTGCCCATTCAAAGTTTGACATGTCGCCGCCATTTGAAGTCGTTGATAAGCACAAAGACCCTTTGATCATGGCTGCGAAGCGACGTCTCATTATTGGGTGAAAAGCTGCACAAATTTTTGGTGATAGCAAAAGCGCTTTTTTGTTGGGTCGAAGACTCGCCTAGCAAAGCTAAATACTAGTCTGGCCCCGCCACCAAGTGCACCAGACACATTCAATTCGTCCGAAAAGCAGAATAAAAGTCAGTTGAAAGCGCTCTCCATCGGACTAGTCACAATAAATGATCGAGGTGGAACGTCAATTGCCAGAAAACTTGCTTGATCTCGGTGGCGAGCGACATAGTAATGATCGATTTCCAAATTTTGCAAACAGATTTATTAGCATTTCCACCGCAAAGTCACGCGGCCATGGCTGTATGAGAGGAGGAACCTGTCGACGCGGCTCCATCAGCTCCAGTCTGTGGCGCAACCAAGGCGGAACAGTTGTGCCGCTCCTGCTTGCAGATCTGCCTGCAGAGCACCACGCACAAGGCGGCAATCGGTGGCGCGTAAAGTATAACCACTGTAACCTCGTTGACTGTCTGATTTTTATTTAAATTTCAGGAATGAAAGGTGAGGAAAAGATGACGGTAGATGTCCCTGCACCGAGAAGCCTGACGCGACGCAATGTGGTTACGAGAGGCCCATTTGTTATGACTGCAAATGCGGCTGGCTTGTCGTTTGTTTTTTCTTGGGACCAGGTAAACTCGGGTGTCCTTGTGTGGGAAACTGGATGTTAATGCTGGGACTGTTGTAGCTACTCACGCATACCACGTACAAAATTTGTGCGTGGAGTATTTAATACTGGCCTTCGAGCAAATGTGAAGCGCACATGAATGGCAACACTGAATACGGACGATTATTACGACACATTTTCTAGCAGTAAACCTTGCCAGTCCCCATGCAGTTGGTCACAACGAACTTGTTGCCATCGGAGCAATCCCCGGAGGCAATGTCGCCACGGTCCGGAGGCCAGAACATCGTGCGCCAGTAGCGAACCCACATTTCAGTGTGACCTACACTCTCAACAGAGTACGAATTCGGCCGCGCGTGAGCTCGCGCTGGACTTGGTTGGCGCCCGCCATGCCGCACACCTCTGATGGCGTGGCAACCCAACACGCGAGCTGGTGGCACTTTTTGCCGCTCCCTGTGATAGCCGGGATAATCGCCTGGCCGATCGTGAAGCCCGAGATCGCGAGATCGGTGGCCTGGCCGACCGTGATACCGGCTTCAGTACGCAGTGCACGGGAGGGCTCCTCGACGATCTGACGGGCCTGGCCATCCGACGACGTTGCGTTCACAAGGCTGAGGAGAGCGGCGACGGTCGCGAGAAGAAGCTTCATTGGCTTGAGTGGCTTGGAGTTCCGACGGCAGATTGGCGAATGGGAGTTCCATCGCTCGGGCGGAGACAGATTACGCGGGCCATGTCTTCAGGGAAGGGAGACGGCGCCTGTCCATGCACACCTACTGGACGAACCATCGTTCCGTTTGTGGAGGATGTTCACGTTGTCGATGAGTATCCACAACGTGGAACTGCGTGGCACAGGGCCGTGGGAAGGCTTCCTCAACGCACTGTGGTGGATAACAACTTCCTCGAGAGAGGGGGGTCGTCCCAACGAAGCTCAATCCAGATGCCATGGAGGAAAGCTCACGTCGACTGACAGCTCCACGAAGCTCGACATGCAGAACTTTGTTTTTGGTGGCGAGAAGACACATTGATGAGTCCACGTGGGTTGCCCGCGGAATCCCAACGGAATTTCTGACTTTCTGAAGACAGTGATGAGCCACATCCACAAGCCCTGGCTTCTTGCGGATGTCCACATCCAGATGTCACAGTGCGACTGTCCACCTTGAACCCCGGATCAGCTCAACTAATTGAAGAAAAATGCGTGGCGAATCTGTTTGATTGGTTGATAAAGACGAAGCAACCGTTTACGCGCAGAAGTTCTCGCTGGGCGATTGCCTTGTTGGCCCGGGCTGCTTCACGCCCAGGAAGACGACGGCGGATTGTGTAGATCCAGATGGAGACACGCCCTATCCATCCGCTGTCTTTGTCAAAACAACCGACTTTAGGTCGTTAGTCCCAACTGGCCATCGCTCGCCGCCACAAGCCGAGTCTGTACATCTTCACGTTCCTCCACGTGAAGAGCCGGACTATCCCGTCTCGCGGTTTCGAAACTCTTTCTCCGAAATTATCCATACGCCCCACGAGCCGCCATCGGGGGTTCACCTTCAGTACAGCCGTTCGTGTCTCCGAAAAGACATTTTGCAATTCGCCACGGTCTCCACAACTCAAACGCAATGAAGCTCCATCTCCAGACCTTGGCCTGCCTTGCATTCGCCGCTGGCGCCGTTTCGGCCCAGACTGAAGACTCCGACTCGACCATTGCGTTTGCTCAAGAGCCTGAGTTCTTTGATGGGCCAGATGCGATCATCCCGTTTGTGGACGAGCCGGGCTACACGGACGCTGCGGCCACGCGGAACATGGACTTCAGCAACCTGGAGAACAACCGCCAGCTCCTATTGGGGGCCGCTGTCGTGGGCTTCCAGGTTGCGGCGGCCGCGGCGCCGATCATCGCCGACCTCATCAACAAAAACAAGAAGAACTGCCAGCAGCTTGCGTGCTGGATAGGCACGCCCGACCGCACGTGCGGCATCAGCGTGGCCGAGCGTGTTCAGAACGAAGTCACCAAGGGCCGCGACCGCTACCGCATCGAGAGCATCGGAGAGAGCGGGCTCTGGGCGCGCTACTGGTGCACGCAGTTCGAGCCCCTCGACCGCGGAGAGGTCGCTGCCGGCAACTGCACCAACAGCATCCAGTTCGCCGTGAGCAACTGCATGTCGACCGGTCGCGTGCATTGCTAAAGTACTGTAGTTAGTCTGCGTAACCAATGAGAGTCTTTCATTTTTGTTCAAACCAGCGTGCTCTTGGAGTCATACTGGGTCTTACTGGGTATATCTAAGCATCTACACAGCACAGGGCGACATAGAACACCATGACAGAAGAAATCCAAGCGGTGACTGCAGTTGGCTCGCAAACAATAAAAACACTAAAAGTAACCGAAAAAGATCCCGAACAACATCAACAGTGCACGCTGTCCGTGCAGTTGCCCGATGCAATATCGCCGCGGTCAATCGGCTCGAACTGCGTGCACCAGTAGCGCACTCACACCCCTATGCTCTCGAACGCGTACCGGTCGCGGCCCTTGGTGATTTCTTGTTGCACTTGCTCGGCCACGCTGATACCGCACGTGCGGTCCGGCGTGCCGATCCAGCACGCGACTTGCTGGCACCGCTTCTTCCTGGATTCGATGAAGTTTGCGACCAGCGGCGCGACGGCGGACGCGACCTGGAAGCCGACGACCACGCCTCCGATCAGAAGGTTGCGCTCCTCGAGGCTGTTGAAGTCCAGACCTCGGGTCGCATTGGCGTCCGAGTAACCCGGTTGGTCGCGGTTCTTGCGCAAATGAAACCTCGTCGTCCACTGTGGCGCCGGTGTCAATAACGATAGGCTGCGGCTCCGGTGTGTCGTTTTCCAACGGTGGGACCCCTTCAACGGGAAGTTGCTCTGCTGACGCGAAGGCCGCTGCGAGCGAAGCGAGTCGAAGTGCATGCAGCTGGAATTTTCATCGGTGTCAGAGGAGGAGAAATGACTCATGCGGCTTTGAGGACGACCCCTTGCAACTCAACCTGGGCTTCTCCACTGGGGGAGGATCCTTGGTGGAGCACCGTCTTGGGGTACTGAACGCGGTGGTCGAAATGGACAATGTCGCCGAAGGTCCGACAGCATCTGGTTTTGAAGCGACTCGCATAATCTCGGCGCAGTTCGTCACGAGACCTCAGCTATTCCAAATATCAGCTTTCAATTCCAATCGAATCGAATGATGAGTTCCATGTTAGGATCGAAGCCACCTAACTGCACAATCAAGTTTTGTCCAATCAAATGGATATAATTTGCCATTTAATCCAATTGTCGTGTTCTTGAAGTGGTGGAGTGGATTGGTAACGGCGATGACCACGCTGGTTTACGACGTTGAGGGAACGATCAAACACCTCGATTCATGTGGATCCCCCGGAGGATGGCCCCTCTATCTCCTCAAGAATCGTTCTAAGAAATACAGCAATTGTGAGCACTTGTGCACCATACCACTGTGTAAGTATCTGTATTTGTTTATTCACTGTTTTAACGCCGGAAGCGTTCGGGGCAAGCGCTGCTCCATGCCCCGCGAACTGCCCGCGGCTGCGGCTGATACTTCTGGAAGTTAGTAGACCCAAATGCGCAACAAAAGCTCAGCATCCTGGAGCACCGGTGCCGCGCTAACGGGTGTGTGCGGGTCTGATGAATGCAGAGTGGCGCTGCACTGTCCATGGCATGCAACTGAGAAACTATTTTGACCTTCATTCTGTTGCTGATTTATAGAGTGAGTGTGAGATATCACAGGCTCGGGGTGACGTTTGATACCCGCGACATCTCGCAGTCCGTGACCGCGCGGCGTCCGAGACTCTTCGCTGTGTTGGCCGTTCTCCAAAAACTTCACTCACGCGGCCCACAAACACTCGCGGATCATACTTCTCTGCGGCGTCGGTGGACGGACTGTAGGACACGAGGACAGAGCTTGACAGTCTGCGTCAACTGGTCATTCCAGAATATGCACGCGCACACTCAGATCCCTCCGAACAAGCGACCCTTTGATAGTGAAAACATGGAACACGAGTCTCCGGACGGATCGCGCCCCAGTGACATCGAACCTAGCGTGCGCTGTCTGTACGCCAACAAACTCTGCTTCAACCCTCGCACGATCAAGCGTAACGGCGAGATGCACCGACTCTGCGAACTCCACCGATCGAACGCCATCCGGAACCAGCGACGCTGGCACGAAAATCGTATCCGCCGGGCACGGGAGAAGCGCCTCGAGAGAACACAGGCCGAACTGCTTCACCAACGCAATTCCAACGTCGACAGCACAGACCACATCCTCGAGCTCCTCGCATCTCTCATACCGGACGAGATACCTCTCTCTCAAGATCTCTCGCTCCTCGAGCACGAGTTCGGCGCTTCTGATGATGAAGAGCTGAAGCAGTATCTGAAAGAGCTGAACCTGCCCCCAGAGTCCCTGCTCCAGCTGCTTGATGGGATCGACACGGCTGAGCCTTCCAGTTGAGGCGCGCATGAGCTAACTTATCAATCCAAAATATACGATGCATTACTATCGCTAGCAAGCTCTATGAATGTTACGAATTTGCGGCGCAAATGGACCATGCTGCTGTTAATCCTTCCTCCAGCAAGAAAGCAGGAATCCCACCCCAAAAGATCAAAGACGATAACTGAAAGCACTTCTGGTCGATCGATGAACTTTCATAGCACCGAAAATCCTGAGAGATATTGGATTTTGGCACGTTTTGAACCCATCCAAACTATTCCGAGAACCATCACTCACAATGTGTGAGATACTGTGTGGATTTCCGGAGGGATATCTCAACGATGCACTTGTGTGTGTGAAGAATGCTCGGTACGTCTCGAGTGTTCAAGATCGACACAGAACTGCAGCCGCGCGGCAAAGGCCAACAGAACGTTCTTGTATTACGTGTTTCTTTGGGTCTGACGAGATGGTAAACGTCACGAACCCAGCTCGGCGAATACAATTGGCGTGACAAACCATATATCACACCTGATGCGTTGCTGCCCGCATCACGTTGCGAGATATTAAATTGCAATATCGCCCGTATGCTGGGTCCGAGTTCAAGTCCACTATCGCTCACGGCAACGATCGCGATATGAAGCCAGTCGCGAGAAGACCGGACTTCTCGCTGACGAGCCCAGTCGGCAAGTTACCGAGAGCGTGATAAACCAAGCGATGAACCAACAAAAGGAACTCGAGGACATCCACTTGCGCTGTCAGTATCCAAACAAGCACTGCCGCAATCTCCGAATAACCAAGAACAACGGCCAGCTCCATCGATTCTGTGAGCAGCACCGAGACGGTGCGAGAAGGAATCACAGGCGCTGGCTTGAAAATCGTGCCCGAGAAGCCGAATCAAAGGCTGTACGAGGGAACCAAGAGAGCCCGACGCCGGGCCCAGATGTGCGAGCCTCCGTGCCAAGTATTGAAGCCCAAGGGCAGCCCCACATGTCGACTGAGCACTTTCCTTCTGAGGCTGAAATGATCGAAGAGATGCTGAGCGAGTACCTCGACGACTTGCTCTCCCCATCGGACGCAATGTTCCGCTCGCTGGGTGTATCGGGTGCCCCGTTCGAAGAAGATTAAGCCGGGGAGCAACTACCTGGGTATTGCTTTCGCACTATTTCGCTGACGCGTCAAAATTACCACGCATATGACGTCAGTTCATCCAATGTTGATGAAGGCCAAGTCAGTGTGTCCCCACCCAGCTGTTAGCCGGGCTACTACATGTCTATTATAATAAAAATCCGTCCGAAAGGAAGACGCAAAATTTGTGGGTGTGTGGATGCTAGCGCGTTGCTGGTGCGGCGCGTGGAGTTCTTTCTCTTTGTAGCTCGACCAGCAAAACCGTTCAGATGTCTCAATGTCGAGGACGTGCTTATCTCAGTGGATACTGAACACCCATTGAGAGTGATGGTCCGTACCCATGTCGATCTTGTTTTCGTTCTGACTAGCAAGATCATTTGAGATTTCTCCTCCTGGACTCAGGGGAAACGGCCGTGCGACAGCGCTCAACGGCCGTGCGACAGCGCTCGGTCCCTTCAAATGAATGCGGCCCGATGACTTGTGTCCAACTGTGTCCGGTAACATCTCCATCAGATATCACCGGTCTGTCTCGACAGTCACACGGGCGGTTATCACATCTAAAGTGGGTACAGATGCACGTCCACAGCCGGCGCTGAGATCGACCGATCGTGAAAAGGCCACTTGGCAATTCTCGATCAGGCACAAAAGACTTGAACCGAACTCGAATGAGTGAGTCTGTTCAAAATGGTGACTGCAACGAAAGCTTCGACCAATACCTACGCTGCCGGTACCCGAACAAGCAATGCTACGAACTTCGCACGACGAAGAATGATGGATCGCTCCACCGCTTTTGCGAAACTCATCGCAGCGATGCCAAGAGGAACCAGGAGCGGTGGTACCAGAAGAAGCGTCTGAAAGTTATCTCAGAAGGACACCCCGAGCAGAAAGTTTACCGCCCGACTCAAGAGCTGAAAGCTCTGTCGACAGACACAGCAACGCTCCAAACCTGGTTGCCTTCGGAACAAACGCCGAAGACCACATTTGAGCTTCTCGATGACATTTTTGACGATGAGATCATCGAGTTCTTGAACAAAGTGCTCCCAATGGACGAAAAAACCGATTCGTATCACTCGCAGTAACTGAAGAAGAGCTACTGCATCCCTACCGGGACATTTCGGTCGTCACTCCCAACCGACATCCCTCAGTACGCTTCGCTTCTTCGAGGCGGTCACCCATCATGAACGTGTTGGTCTCAGCTTAGATACTCGTCTGTGGCACTTCAACAATCCTAGTAAAAGCATACTATTCATCATGCAAATATACCTCCTAATTTGACTGCACCACGACGCTTTATTGGTCACATGAGTAGTGATCATTCTGCTGACGCAAAATACTCCAGGGGAATGCGAAGTCGTGTGTTCCTAACTGAGCTCCCAAGTCGAACTATCGTCAAATAAAGAGGCTGGCGAACTTTCGAGCACTGATCAGAACTATGTCGCAATTGGGAACTTACCTTCAGGCAAGACCGCTAGCTCCCTGGTTGAGAGGGCTGGATACGTGCATCCATTGGGAGTGATGGTCTGTATCCATCCTCGATTGATTGTCGTTGTTGGGTATGCTCTCGATGGGGATCCTTTGAGCATCTCTACCCGTGGAGCTCAATTATAGGTCTATTTTAACCTCCCCTGCACCTTTACTAACTTTTAAGTTAGTGGACGGGGTCGTGTGATCGCGGGCTGGAAAAAGTTGATCATTTCAAACTGACGTTTGGGTGCGATCAGACTAGCGCCCTTCCAGCAAGCACGATCAGAACAACGTCCGCGAGTTGTTGGCGCGTGAAAGATTGTACCCCGAAGGCCGTGGCTGCGCCAAGATCTCGAACACATTTCGTTCGAGCAAGTTGCTATGTTGCTCTCCATGCGATCTTCTCGAAACTACGCGAGTACCGGTATCCTTCACGTTTACCGGTCCTCACCGGTACCCATGAACATTCGCATATAAAATCCATGCTTTCTGAAACGCCCAGAGTTTCCACAGATTTCGCGGGCTCCGCATTTAGCCCGGCCGTGGGCTGCTGGGAGGCCAGCAGTCGCAGAGAAGAAGAGAAGCGAGCGAGCATGGCGGACGCACAGGTCAAGAAGCTCCACGAGGAGATCGAGCGCCTGGAGCTCGACCTCAAGACGCTCGAAGGCGCGTGCACGACGACCGAGGCCGCCAAGAAGTGAGTTTCAATCTTGGCTCTGGGCCGCGAAACGACGCGTCTGACCGGGAGCTGTGGATTAGAATCGCTGAGTACTGCCACTCGACGGCGGATCCGTTCCTGGGTGAGAATGAAGGACCCAACCCGTGGCAGGCGAACGGCCAGGGTGGCGGCGGCTGTGTGATACTGTAAGCGGCGCCAGCGAGGGAACGGGATCGCGGCAAGAGCCCCTCCCTTTGTATCAATACGATCGTCTTTATATATTCACAGGACACGCAAATCGCTGGTGGATGGTCTGTCTATTTCTTCTTGCCCTTGTCTGCATTCAGGAAGGCCTCGCCCTTCTTCCCTTCAAAACCGGCGCGCTGCAAGTCAAACAGCACATCAGTACTCTGATCTAAAGACGAAGCTCGTTCGGGGGAAGAGTACGTACTGATGCCGCGGGCTTGTCCTTCTTGTCCTTCTTATCTCTGCCGCCGCCCTGGAGGTTCTCTAATCTCTTCTTCTGCTTCTCCTTCTTCTGAATTTCCACTGCTGTCGTTCGCTTTTTCCTGTTGCCAAACGCAAACTCAGTCAGATTCCTGTCGTAACAGCACTATTCCATAGGCAATTTCACCCAATCACGTACCACTCCTTGGCGCTCTTGGTCTTGGCCTTCTCCTTCTTCTTCAGCTTCTTACGCAGCAACTTCGGATCGTCCAGCACCACCTCACCAGCTGCCTGCTTCAGTGCCTTGTTCCATTGCTTGGCCTCAACAAGCGCCTTGCCTTCCTCCGTCTTTTTCAGTTCCTCCATGCGCTGTTGGTTTCGCTCAGCCTTTTTCAGAAGGTTCTTGATACCACGAACAGCCTGGCCGTTTCGCGTCTTCTTCTTCTCCTGCTTGTTCTCATCGGCGAGCAGCAAGCTGCCATACGAAATCGACGAGCCCGAGACTTCCACTTCACCGTTGCTCTGCTCCTTCGATTCCGTCTTTGTTCCGTTCGAGGTGGTCTCCTGCTGTTGCTGCTTCTTGTGGTTGTTGGCCTTGTCCTTATTGTTGAACGCCGCGCCGTTGGTCGCCGCAGCCCCCTTCTTTTTCTTGTTCGCTGGCTCGGCGCCCTTCGCGCTGGCGTTTGCCTTGCGCTTCTTGCCGCTTTGCTCATCCGCCTTGCGCTGCTCACGCATCGCCGCCAGCTTGGCGGCGAGTCGTTCTTTCAGCCCGTCGATGCTCACGTTCGACGGGTCCTTGGCCGGCATCAGCGTCTTCTGCTGCTGTGTATCCTTCTTCTCCTCCTCCGCGGCCTCCTTTTGACGCTCCTCGTTCGTCTTCTGCTCGGAAGGATTAAACTTGGCGCGCTTGACGCCCTTCTTGGACGACGGCTGCTGCTTCTGTGCCAGAATGTCCTGTCCATCACCACCAGCACACCATCAACACCTCCATGCAATCTCTTCTCCGCTCCAACGCCAACGAAAACGTACGCGGTGGTACTTCTTGCTCGGCTTGGGGGCCGACTTTTTCCAGTTCTCCTCCTCGTCGGTCGGGAAGTAAAACTGCGCCGGGATCAGCTCCATCGTGTCGCAGAAGAACCGGTCGTCGCGCTGGATGCGCAGCAACGTCGCGTCCGTCTCTTGCTCGGTCTCCGGCGTCTTGGGCTCGCGCGGCGGCGCCGCCAGCAGCCGCCGGCCCAGCACCACGCCCGTCATCTCGTGCTTCGCGATATGGTGTCGTTTCCAACAAGTTATGACTGGCGAGGAGATAGCTCGATCTCTGATTGGATGAATTAGAGATCAACCCTTGGATTGGAAGAAATAAAACGGTCTGAGAACGACGCATCAGGTGAAGGAATCAGGTTATTGATCTGAGGATTGCTGCCTACATGATGCCACGTCGATTGGGAATTTTGTGCCAAAGGAAGCTCGACAACCATGGGGATCGGCCAATGGATCAACGTCACGAGCATCTCCGTCGCGCTTTTTGTACGTGCGATGTGGCTCATCAGATGCGCGGTCTCTTGATCTGCGTGCTCACGGTTCTCCGGCGTTCTCTAGGCGGTGTACTTCGCCTACACGAGCCAGCAGGTGCGTCTCCTGCTCGTGACGATTTTACCACGTCATTGTGCTGACCCCCTCGACTCCCTGCTTTTGTAGATCTACAACATCATGTACCCGACGTTCGTGAACGTCGACGGACCGACTCTGGACGCGCTGTGGCCAGTACGTCGCGAGCTAGCGTCCGAGATGCCAAGTGACTGACTACTCACAATCCTCGTCATGGTGCCCAGGAGGGAGAACACTTGCATGCGGAGCTGTACCTGTCGAGCCGTCGCGAGTGGGACCCGAAAAACGACTTTAGCGACCCGCTCGTGCTGCGCGTGGGCGACTTCTCGGATCTGACGTTCGACTGGCAGGACAATGCGCGGTTCACCGAGCTCAACGTGTCGAGGACCTCGCTCAAGCAGTTGCAGCAGCAGCACAGCACGACCGACCGTGAGAAGGAGCGACTCTGGCGTGCGTTGCGCTCCAACGGCACGGTCTTCCTCCACGTGCACGTCACGCGGCGCGGCTTCTCACCCAACCCGTCGGACGACAACTACGCGCCACTCGCAACTGTCCACCAGTCGAACCCGCTCGTGCGATACGCGCCGCGGCCGAACGCCAAGAACGCCACGTACCTGCTCGCGGAGTACTTTCCGCAGTTCTACCCGCCGGAGGACACGCTGGAGCTGTTGTACAACGAAGTCGATGAGACCGCCGAGGGCGAAGATCCGGCAAAATCGGCGGATGTGATCTCGTTCTGGAAGCCCCACATGGCGATCCGCCTCGTCACAGACTTCACCAAGTATCCGTACCAAGAGATCCCACCACTCGTGTTCCCGAACTTGCGGTACCATCAGATGCGCGACCAGTCGTATAAGTACGTGCCGTCCATGTACCTGGACGACATGGGACTCACGATGGACAAGCTTGTACCGCTGAATCGAACCATTCGAGAACTGCCGCTCAAGATTTCGTACGAGCCCATGTCGTACGCGCGATGGCAGATCCTGCTGACCATGGAGCTGGCGTTCAAGACCCAGGAATCGATGGGCTTCACGTCGAATGACCTGGATTCGATGCGCGGCATGATTGCCGATACAAACCCTTACTTGCTCGCGGTCACAATGACGGTGTCGTTGCTTCACATCCTCTTCGACTGGCTCGCGTTCAAGAACGACATCAGCGATTGGCGCAAGAAGAGCAGCGAACGCGAGATGGTCGGTGTGTCTTTGCGCTCCATGGTTATTTCCCTCGTTTCACAAGCTATCGTAAGTGATCTACAGTCCAGTTCGTCGTGATATATTACTGACTGATGTCTATGTTGTGTAGATCTGTTTGTACCTGATGGAAGAGAAGACAACGCTCTTGATTCTTGGACCATCGGTCGTCAGTCTTCTTCTTCTCGTTTGGAAGATTTTCAAGGTGTGGCGCGCCACGGCAGGCTCCAAGAAGTCACAAGGCAAATCCGTGGTGTCAACCACGCAGAAGGCCGACGCCATGGCTACGAGCCACTTGCTTTTCGTGCTCGTGCCACTCATGGTGGGATATGCTGCGTATTCGCTCATCCACAAGAAACACGTGAGTTGGTACAACTGGCTGCTGGGCTCGCTAACTGGTGCCGTGTACGCGTTCGGATTCGTGCTCATGACGCCGCAGCTCGTGATCAACTACCAGCTCAAGAGTGTGGCACATCTGCAGTGGCGATACCTCATCTACCGCGCACTCAACACCTTCATCGATGATCTCTTTGCCTTCATCATCACCATGCCGACTATGCACCGCCTCAGTTGCTTCCGTGACGACATCATCTTCCTCATCTATGTCTACCAGCGATGGATTTATCCTGTCGACAAGACTCGCAAGTTCGATGACGACGACGGTGAGGGCAACGGCGAAGCAGAGCAGCCCAAAGAGAAGCCGCACAACGAGTAGCGATAGATGTGAATGGAGCGTCAGCGGGTGTACGGGTTCAACCGATTTCATTAGATAACTTATATTTTACGTTTTTGGGGAGCACCTCAAGCACTTTCGGCCCGGAAGCAGTTTCGCGGAGCAAGACACGCAGTCAATAAAATAGAAGACCGTGGAACAGAGACTCCACGGAGCCTAGATCGGAGACGTCGTGACGCCAGCGCCAAACGCAGAGTGGGAGACCATCGGTCGCGGTACCAGAGGCGGCGACTGGGCCTGTTGCTCCATCACCTGCTTCACACTGCGAAGTCGTTCGTCCAGCGCCTTGACGAAGGACGCCACACGCTTTTGGTCTTCAACCGTCAATGCTGTCTGCGAAGATGGAGCCAATGCCTTAATTCCCTGGGGTGCCTCCATGAGAAGACTCTCGAGCAGTAGCATTGCCTGCAGGTAGAGTTCGTACGCGGTTCGCGACTGGCCAAGCACTTCTTTGATCGCACCTTCCTTTCCCAGTCGGATCGCGTGAGTGTAAAGTAACTCGTCTTGAGATACCACAAGAGATCGAAGCTCTTCACCCAGATGGCTTGTTGCAACGAACGAGGCCATGCGCTGCTTGCAGTGATCTGCTCGGTCTAAGAAGGCGTTCAGCTGCTCCACGAGGAAAGCCATGGACACCTTGCGGCTCGCGTCGCTCCACAAAGCTGACGTGTTTTTCTCAACCGAGGAGTTATAGCTGCTCGACAAGCGCCCGGTGAGCGCTGGATCTTGGCGGAGATACAGCAGAGCATGCTGAATCATGCGCATGCACTTCACGTACAGTGCGAGAGCCTCGGCGGCGAAAACATACTGCTTCTTCTCGATCAAGATGTTGGATCCCCCACCCAGTGCAACGCTCGAGCTCGAAACTCCAACAAGCGCTTGGTGTCCGGAGGTCGACGACGCCGAGGAACTCAATGAGAAAACCGAAGCGAGGTTCGTTTGAGACGCGGACAGCGAATCATCTGGGTTCATTGCGGTCATCGAGGAGCTCATCTTCCACAGCTGCTCTGCAATCGGTGCGATGGCTTGGATGCGAAGGTTGACAATGTCAACAAGCTTCTGAGCGTATTCGTGGGAGAACTCCACTGCAAAAGGCGCAGGGGATGCCGTCCGCGAGGTTGTGGTCGTAAGTCGTCCGGACCCGCCAAGATGCCCGCTGGTTGTGGCGCGAGTTTCGGTCGTTGATCGTGGTGAAGACGACGAAGACGTCGGTGCAGTTCCTTTTTCCGCGCCCTCGATAAGCACATATTCGCCACTGCTATCCAATGCGTTCGTGTTCTCGTTCGGGTTCTTCTGCTTCACAATGGCTGCATGGGTTCGAGTTGCACGGGCAGAAGACGATGAGGCACGAAGGTCAGCGGCCAGGGCATTTGGCGAAGGGCTCTCAGAGAACTCCTTGAAGGGGTTAATGCGAGGCCCAGGGCTCGGAAGCACGTTGGGGCTCATCTGCGGGCTGAGTTTTGGGCTATTGGTGTTCTGGTTGACCAGGATAGCACCGCTCGAAGTGGCTCGTCGGCTGCGACCAATACGGGATCGACGCAACGCGGATGACCCGAAAGACGTGCCGCTGGTGTTGCCACTGCTGGTGCTGCCAAACGCGTTTTGCATGACTTCCATGTTGCCACTGCGCGAACTCCGGAGTGACGACGCGTGAACTACTGCCCCCGTGGATTCTCCAACACCACTAGGCAAGCTCGTGCTGGCATCCAGCCTTGACTCGGACGCAGAACGCTCCTTGCTTCGCCGGTCGTCGACTGAGCCAGAAGCCCTGCTCGAACGCAAGGCAGGCACATCTGGCTTCTCCTCCTCGTCGCCTTCTTCTTCCTCTTCGCGAATGCTCGTCGTCATACCGATCGTTTGGAACTCGCTCACTCCTCCTTGCAAGCCTTCAGCGCCAAGGCCAACAAACTGGTCTCGGAAGAACTCGTCAAAGCCCATACGATTCACTGGGCGACGGTGCAGCAGACCCATGAGCAGCGTCCGGCACTCGTTCGAGAGCACTGGGTCCTTCGGGAAGCGCAATTCGTTGCGCTCGATGTTGGCAAGTAGCTGAATATGGTTCGATCCACCGTATGGCGGCTTGCCGACAACCAGCTCGTAGAGAATCGTGCCAACGGACCAGAGATCGGCCTTGGCGTCGTACTTCTGGAACTTGAGGATCTCGGGCGCCATGTAAAGCGGCGAGCCACAGAGCGTCTCGGCCAACGAGGTCGTGGCCAAGTGTCGAGCAAAGCCAAAGTCGGCGATCTTGAGCTGTGCGTGCGGCGAATCCTCAGTGAGCAACAGGTTCTGCGGCTTGAGGTCGCGGTGGATGAGGTTGTGGGTCCAGAGGCACTTCATGCCCATGGCGAGTTCCTTGAGAAAGTGGCGCGCCACGTCTTCACTGAGCGCCGAGACTCCCTTCTGCTGCTGGCGACGCATGTACTGCTGCAGGTCCCCACCGGCACAGTACTCGAGCATGAGGTACATGTGCTTCTCCGTTTTCTTGATCTCGTAGAGCTTGACGACGTTCGGGTGGTCGATCTGCCGCATGATCGCGATCTCCATCTCGAGGTTCGCGAGCAGCTTGGCGTTGAGCTTGGAGAGCGACATGGCTTTGATGGCCACGGGCATCTTGGTCACCTTGTGGTAGCCCTTGTAGACCACGGCGAACGAGCCGCTGCCGAGCTTGCTCGTGACCACATACTCGCCGATCGACGCGCGCGACGACATGGCTCTCGTCAACTTCCTCCTTCTTCTTTCCTCAGGTACTGACTATAGGCACCTGCCCATCACACAATTAGAACAACAAATCCACGTCAGACAAACCCGAGACCAGAATGCACTCGCCACATCCGCGTCTGCGTCTGCTCCCCAGCGCTCTTTCTTCCTTCGCCGCAACCGCGGTGAAAAGAGTCGGCGGGACGCGGGAACCGCGGGGCGCGGGACGTTTGCGGCGATAGCGCGGCCAACTCGACTCACCTGAGGCTGTGGCCGCCACGGTTCGACGCGCAAAGACGCGGCGCGTGCGACGGTGACTTGGGCACGGCGGGCGCGGAGTGGCGCGCGCGCTAGAGCGGGTCTCGTCGGTGACACTCCGGACAGGAGGAATGTCGCCTAATGAATGCCGTCTCGCCGGGCTTTTCCGGAGAAGGCATGGGTTTTTTTCTCCGACGTTAAATAACGTGCGATTCAAAATCATCCATAAATAACCAACGGTGCATCGTCATCGCTCCGTTCTAGGCGTCAGCAACCAATCAGATCGCAGCGTCACGCCCCTTCGGCCAATCATGTCGCAGGATGCGTGCGGACAACGTCACTGTTTGGCCAATCGCTGGCCCATTCCAACGATGACGCTTTGGCCATGTGAGTGATGGTGACCAAAGCAACGTTCTTGTGGGTTGAGGAAGCCATCCAATATCAGTATATCTTGTGTGCCTAGATTAGGGGAACTAGAACCTTCTAGGAATCGTCTGAAGTTCCAGACCTCTGGAACTCTCGAGCCTGCAACTTTTCTTTCTCTATTGTGAGGTGACCTCTGACGGTCGCGATGACAAATCTGCCCAGTCCGCAGAAGGCGTCCCTGCTCATCAGCGATCATCGTTCTGTCGCTCTATGGATAATTTGATGCAGATCGATCTATATTCGAATCTAGCAATTGAGCAGCGCTGGAGCGAGAACAGCTCCGTGAAGTGAACGGAACTATACTGTATTGACGGGTGATCGCGCACTTCGTGCAGGCGTTCAAGCATTTAAAAAGGTCGTCAGTCCAGAGACGTCTTCGCTGTTCTTCGTCCTGCGTGGTGGTCGTGGTTCGGGCATGGAATGTTCGAGCCTCTGCTTGATGTTGAAGTTGGAGGGCTGCGTCTCTATGTACCTATATTTCAGTTCCATCGAAAGAACCCACCCGCCCGTTTTAGCTTGCGCAACTGTTCAGTGTAACTGTTGAACCCGGGTTTATGGGTTCGACCAGTAAACCCATCCATCGTTTCGACCCATAGGCCGGAGCTCACGCCACATCGAGTCAACAAACGACGACCCGACGCTTCCGACGCTTTGAGGACGGCGAGATGCTTTTTCAGCACGCAAACTGGCGGTCCCAGCAAGGCGACGAGCTGCTGAGTCATCGCGAAGGCGACAACGTCGCCCAGCCGCGCGATCTCGTCGCGCCTAATGACAGCGTGGAGATGCAGATTCGCGACCCGTCGAGCCAGTCTGCCCACGGGTCGACGCAGCTGCTGGCGGCGAGATTTGCGCGCTCGCTGGCGTTGAAAGAGGCTCGCATTGGGCAGATCATCGCGTCGCGTGTCGAGAGAGAGAGGAGATTGAAGACCTGCGCCTCGGAGAAGAAGCTCGCGAAGAGGCGGCTCGAGAAACTGCGGAGGCGCGAAAACGCAGAGCTGCGCGCGTCGATCGTGCAGATGCAGCAGCGGATCGCGTCGATCGAGCGCACCCGCACACTTGTGGACGCGCACGTGCTGCTGTGGCGAACGAACCGAACCGGGGCCGTGGTTCAAGTGTGTCGCGAGTATTTTGTGCAGTTTGGAGAGGGGTACGACTCCACCTCGCCCCAAAAGGCGCTGCGACAAGACTCGACGCGAAACTTCATGTATTCGATCGCCGAGGAGGATCTTTTGTGTCGTGAGTATCGCGGAATCGAGAAGTTCCTCGAACAGTGGGAAATCTATACCAAGTTCCACAACAACTTTCGATGTCAACTCCGCCATCTGGCGCTTGCTGACGAAGACGATAACGTCGTATCTGTCCATTGCCAAGCCGAGCTGGACCTGGAGATCTCCGAGTCGACCCTTAAACATCTCTATCCCGACTTCTACGCCCGCGCGCAGAAGAACTCCAAGGCCAAACAGATCGCAGAGGGCCTTGTCGGCAAGCGATACGTCATCGCGTTCGACAAAGTCCTTCATTTCAATCGCCACGGCAAACTCTTCGCCCACGAATCGAAAGTTCATTTGGCCTCGAGTTTGCTCTGCCTCTTGGAAGACCCTTTTGCTGCGATGGAAGTACTACAGGGCTCTGCGATGACCGTCGACGGCCACTGGAACACGGAGGGAGTGAATTATATGCGTGTTGAACAGGAGGAGATGCATGAGATGCCCAAGCAAATACTATAGCTAGTCCGTTTTCGAATATAAACTGACTGGACCCGAGGCTAGACAAGAAGGGAAGTGACGACTCCGTTGCCGATTGACCGATCGATATGAACAGCCAGGCTGCCCACCAACGAGTATATGGCCCGTAGAACAGCCCCACTGGACGAGGACTTGCCATAAGTTGCGAGCATCTCCGTGGTCGCCTGCTTGAGCGCATTCATCTCCATCTCGCCCGCATTCTCGTACAACAGATGGAGAATCGCTATTTCCTCAGTGATCGTGGGAGGGCTGGTGTCGCGAGCCGACAAGATCTGCACGTCGACCATGTGCTTCATCTTTGCTTTGAGACGCGTCAACACATGCTTCTGCTTGTCAAGCTCATCCTGAACTTGATTGCAATCCAACTTGCTTCTCTCGAGAGCTTCTTTCACAGCGGCGACCCCGTGCTGCTCAGCCTCGACCTGTTCTTGTTCGGCTTCCATCGCATAAATGGCTGCTTTCAGCTTGTCCTTCTCTGCCTTCAAGCGAGCCAACTCGTCATGGAGTACACTAGACTCTACAGAGTTTGACTGGCCATCGCGTCGGCGTTTCTTGCGTCGTAGTGACTGAATAGCTGCCTCGATGTCACGCTTCTCCTCCGTCCTGAGAGCAAACGCCTCGCGTAGGCCCTGGTTTTCGAGCGCCGCGACCTCGCTCTCCATCACCACGTCCACATCAGCCTCAGCTTTCTGTTCTTCAACATCTTCGCCCGCTTGCTGAAGCTCGCGCAACTCAACTTTGAGCCTCGCGATTTGCACCTCGCGCTGCTCAATGGCTTCTTCCCACGCGTTCTCTTCCTGGACAAGCCGCGACTCGACCTTCTCACTCAGTGCGGCGTCATTTACCTGCTGCTTCAGCTTGGCCTCGTACAGAGCAACGGCCCCCTGCAGTGAGTCATACCGCCGCATTAGCCGCGAGCATCGGTCTTGGGCGTCTGGGTCTGTCCATATATCTCTTGTCAGCATTTGATTCAGCAGCTCACGTAAGCCAATCCACGCACCCGAGGCCGCCAGTTCTTTAGCCAGCTCTGTCAATGTCTCTCTCCACTTGTTTTCCTTGGCTTGGTCGCCTTCTTCGCTCCGCTCCTTCAGCGCCGCGGCCGGTACGAGCGACATGAGCGACGTGGTCTTGGTCGTCGATGAGCTCGACGCTTGCGACGGCGGCGCGGCCGCGATCCGCAGCGGCAGCACGGCGCGCGCGCCGTCGGCCTTGGCGATCGCGCTGATCTCGTCGCCCAGCGAGCGTATGTCGCCCACAGAGGCCGCGAGCCGCGCCAGCGCGTCCGCGAGCTTCCGCCGCTTCCTCTCGGTCATGCTGCCGTTTGAAATGCCCGCGAAAATGCGCGACCTAAACAAACGGAAATACCGGTACTCGTACCGGTTTGACGAGGACCAGTACTGTCCATTTCCAAGTACCGCAACTGAGGATATTTTGTGATTGTTCTCAGCCCAGGCAACCAGAAGCAAGAACCAATCGACCCAAGACGGTCGAGCGTGATAGCAACACGCAAAAAGCATCGACAGCGACCAAGACTCACCGGAAAGTTGTTTTGCGATTAGAAAAGAAGATACTACGTAGTATGCCGCGACGAGTGTGGTTCCGGCTGGTCGATTCAACAACTCGAGGCGTGTACGCGGATACCACGGCAGATTCATTGCGATTACCTGAAGATGCGGAGCATATTGCCGATCTGCGAGATGCAGTGTTCACGAAGGTTTCGCGCGCGCTTCCTGCGCGTTTGATTGCGGCCAACCTGGTACTCTACGCGAACAAGACGGCGTTCGAGTTGGGGGATGCGCCACTCGCAGCTCGCGACAAGATTGGTGCCGAACTCGGCACGGATGAAGAAATCTATGTCGCTGTGCCTGCTCATGTTGCTAACTCTGTCGCTCACGCAGCCGTGGGCAAGGCGAACCGTAAGATTTTTATTCTCCTGCGAAGTATTAACTGCGTCCTTGACTAATGATTTGTTCATCAATGCCATACAGAACATTGGTCACGAAATGCCGATGGTTTCTACCTACCGTCATTGTGGCAATTGCTGTCATCAATTTTTGTAGCGGAAACAGTCCCGCAGGAGAAAAAGGATCTCTAGAAGAAAAGAAGCTATGGATCTGGAGCTTAGCCGGCATTGGTGCCAGTATTACACGAGTATTTGTGTGATCGGATCGAGAACCTGTCAACTGAGCACTCATCTGCAGATCGTCGAGTTGTCGGGTTAACGGTTTCTTTACCGTCGTATTTTGGGACGCAAAAGTTCATACGTTGGACACTGTGCGAGCAAACGAGCATGGGCACGCACAATCCAGTCTCCAGTCTCCTAGTCTGACCACGCCTCTGTGGCGTGGGTTGCGTTGCTCAGTAACAACCCGCTCTAGATCCACAAAGGAGTTTTTGAACGACTGTCGGTGATGCAATCGTATCCAAATCGACAGCGAAGCAGTGTGATTCTATCTCAAGCGTCACCCTCTCTCTTTCCTCCGCTGCATCTACCATGTATAGGTTAGCCTTTCCATGCTGTCGTCATTCATGCCCCACGATGTGGAGCCTGCTAGATACCGAAGACTGCAAAATTCTTTCAAACTTTTTGGGTGGCGTTGCTTGGCGCGAGTCCGCTCGTGAAGAAGTCGGCAAACTTGGCGAACGGGATCAGCTGCGTGCGATCGTACAGGTCGACATGGCCGGCGTTGGGGACCCAGTAGAGCTCCTTGGGCTCGGTCGCCGCCGCGAACGCGTTCTCGCTGAACTCG
>JAADVR010000427.1:0-29639 GCA_023335855.1 Pythium scleroteichum | reverse complement strand
TTTGGCTTCGCGCGCCCTTGTTCCGTTGGCGATTCGGCCCACGTTGGCGTTGGTTCTTTTGCTGTTGCTTTTCGAATCGTTCTCGTTGATGCGCACGGAATCCACGGTGTGTAGAAAATCCATCAGAGTCCTCGCCAGTCGAACTGGTGTCACCATTCGGTTGCCGGGATATATCCGGCGGTTTCTTCGTGCGCGCGCCGTTGCCACCAGACGCACCAGCGGCCTCATGCTTTGAGCTTCTTCCAGCCGAAGAAGCCGGCATGACTTCAGACGATGATTGGTCCGATGTTAAAAGAAGGTTATGCGATTGGTAGAAAAGAGCCACAATCTATAACGGCACACTCCCGATAGTGTCGCTGCTCGTGTCTCTGTTGGGAAGAAAGTTCGAGAGTGATTCTCCGCCCAAACCGCCAGATCGACAAGCCAATTTTGACCAGGGTCTCAGGTGCAGAAGCCGGCGTGGGATGAGATCTGAGACTGAGGATAACTTCATAATCCCACCTCGTTCTGAAGGAATCTCCATTCTGTATTGAGCGAACCACCTTGGAAACATGCATCAAACATTTGTACACCATGTATTGAAAACAGCTGGTGGTATTGAAGTACAGTGTCCCTACTTGGCTTCGAAGTCAACGCCACGTCGACGAAGAGAGGGGCTTAGCTGGCTCGCGGCCCTGAACACCATGCACCAGCTGACGCACTCGCGGCCGTATCTTGTGCGTAGCATGTGCTTTTCGATGATCTCGAAGCCCGCTCGCTTGTAAAGTTGCACACATGCCTCGGTCTCTCTGATATGCACGACGCGCTTGCGGTCTTTGGTCACGTACTCGTTCAGAATGTGGAGTCCGATCCCGCGGCCGCGCCACTCGCTCCTGATGACAAACTAATCGAGCATGACAGCTGGCTGGAACCGATCCAAATACGTGCCGGTTTGCTCGTCAACCTTGCTGAGGAAGTCGATAAACTGTCGCGTAAAATGCAGCCCGAACCTGACAGGCAACTTCCATCCAAACCGGATAACGTTCCAGATCGGCGGACGACCTTGGTGTGATGTTGACATGTCTGATCACTTCGTCGTCGTAGCAGATGAGGTACGAGTTCATGCCGACCATTAACTTGGCGATCATTTTGTTGACGATACGCTCCGCCGCCAAGTTCTCAAGGAGATCTATCAAAGCCCACCCCGGGTTGTCCCAACATCCGTCGATGAGCAAGTCACGCACTAAATCGACGTCTTCCTTTCGACTCTTTCTCAATCTGATCTTGTGCAGGTCGACGGTGGAGGCCATGATCGCAGGACGGCGCTGCCGATCAAGAGGTTGAGAAGCGAGTACAGTTCTGATTGATTCCACACGAAAGTGGTTGTGGTCCAAGTGTTCGCTGGACTTTTTACCCTTGTGTTCATTTACAGTACATATCCGCAACTGACAAGGTGCAAGGTGCCTGCACCTCTGCGCAGAGTGATTCGGAACTTCTCGGGGGATGAGACTCTCATCCCCCCCCAGGAAGCTCTCCCCGTGATACATTATTGTACTAGTATGGAACATAGATCCGCAAATGCCTTTGGTAGATTCGGAATGCCATTCGATACGTAAGATATATAAGGTTGCAGTTTGTATTGAAGAGCTGCTTGTCGTCGCATGGGGTGAGAGTCAGCCGCCGTGCCTTCACAAGCCGCGCAAGATCTGCATGCAAGAGGTAGAGAAACTTCACTTCTCGCGCTCGTACAGCATGATCCAGTTGTCGCACTCGCCACCACCAAAGGTTGTTCGATAAACATGGCTGTATGCAATCTTGAAGCCTGATCGCTGGTACAAACCCAAATTTCGCTTTGTTTGTGTTGTCAGCACCACTCGCTCACAGTTCTTCGTGACGAATGCGGTCAATACGTGAAATCCAATGCCGCGTCCTCTCCAGTCACTGCGTATCGTGAACCATTCCAGCATTGCGGCAGAAGGAAGAGTCTCAAGAAATGGCTGTGTCTGAGAATCGATGCTGTGCAACATGTCGAGCAGTCTGACGGTGAATGCGAAGCCGAAGCGGATTGGCACGGACCAGCAAAGTCGAAAAATGTCAAGCATTGGTGGTATGACCTTCGAGCCGGAAGGTGTCATACAAACATGGCCGACAACGTCGCCGTCGTAGATGATAAGGTACGAGTGCCCGAGCATGAATTCAGCCAGCGCCTCAAAGATGAAACGTTCGCCCTCCGGGTTGCCGTGAAGGTGAATCATATCGCAGGCTTCATTGTTCCAGAATCCATCTACGAGAAGGTCTCGAACAATCCCGACTTCGTCTGCCCGTGTCTTTCGAACTTGAAGCTTCGACGTATCGATTTTCCAGGCTGATTCACTGTGGCATGGAAGCGTTGACGTCACGGACATGGTGAACGTGAGTAGGTTTATCTTCAGGCTGGGGAGCAACTTGGCAAATGATGTTAGTTGTGCAATCCGCTCTGAGCCGTGGCATGCCAAGGCTTTGGTCGAGGGAGTGCACGTGAGGAGAGAATGAGAACACGTTCGCGCTTATCAAGTATATCTCGAATCCACCAACGACCCCACCGGATCTCAGTTCTCACCTCTGAAACACGTTGATACAGGATGCACACACAATGTGTGTGGACTTCCGCGAGAATTTTTGTCGGATTTTTGTCCCGAATCATAGTAGCGATAGGCTGGGCGTTCTTCATTGTAGTGTCTCCTCAGGTTGTGGAAAAACCATCGTTCCTAAGGGTCTTGTCATATCTCTCTCAAAGTATCCAATGCTGATATTGGAGCAAGAACGTGTAGGTACTGCTATATTCTCACTGGTGGATTTGAGAGATACGAGTAAGGGGTATGGGTGCAGTTGCACATTGCAAGTGTTGGGCTACCAACCCACACCCAAGTTCAGGTCATGAGTGGCGAGTGATGAGTTTGAGTAATGTGGCGGGTATGTGGAGCTTCTCACCTCACTGAGAAGCACTGAGAAGTTCTCAGTGCCATGATGAGAACTTGCCCCGCTGGTGTGGACTTTCTTGCAGTTGTGAATGATGGTGCTGGAGCTGGAATGATGGCAAATTGGTATCCTTGATTGGTTGAAATGATGAGCTCTAAGTTCTAGCCAATCCGAACGTCGATGCAGGAGGCGGTTGAGCGACAGCTCCACATCACAGGTCCGGCAGCGATGGAAACCGCACGCTTCCATGACGAGGACGACGCGGCTGCTCTCGCAGCTCTTTCATCGATTGCTCCGGGGAGACTTGCATCGTTTGCGCCTTCCCGCGGAAGTATGACCCCATGTCCGCATTGCCACGAGGGATTCGGATCGGCGTCGCTTCCGATCCATGTCCGTCGATGCCGCGCACTGTTGCCAGATCCGGAGGCTGAAGCTACAACCCCTGCTGTCTCCATGAAATCAACTAAGAATCAAAAGAAATATCAAGTTCCCGCACTCGTTGATCTGTACGTAAACTCTGCTATCCACAGGGGAGACCTACAACTGTTCTGACCGAACTCTAGTTGTCTCCGCTTGATCACACGAAATTTTCAGGCGGTATGCATTGACAAGATCATGGCAGCACCCGAACATGAAGGTATGTCATGCGCACATCGGCTTATCGGGTGTCGTGAATTAAGGTTAGAGAGTGTTGTCTCAGCTTATTTGATCGAGTCATTGCCGACTGGCCTCGTCCATCGGATCATCACCAACCTCGTTTACGAGAACAAGAAGGTCCCGATGTGCATGTGCTCACCTGCAGTCCCATCCATTTTCTACTAACACATCTTGCGTACCAGATTGCAGAGAAAGAAGACAAACAACGCGGCAAAATACGTCAGTTGCACCGTGCCTACGAGGATATCAAGGTCCAGAAGGGTCAACTTGAGAACTTTAGAAGTCAGGCAGCTGTGTTTCGCAGTCGCTTGACTGACCAAGATCTGCTTATTGAAGATATCCGACGAGAGCTGGAAAGCACGAGAAACGAACTTGCCAACGCAAAACAAGAAAATCGTCAAATCCAAACACGATTTACCGGAATGCACATGTCCCAGCTTCGGCTCGACAACCGAGTCAGTACGCTGACGCCTGATCAAGTATTCCCTCCGACTAACTCGAATCGTTCATGTCCAAAGGTTAATAGTCTACTTGCTGAAAACGAGAAGCTCAAAAGTGAGGTCCGCGTAGCGAGGAAGAAGGAGTCGGAGGCGTTCAAGCTTCTTGCAAGCGCTGCGAAGTCTGGGAAGCCGATCGACCAGGCCAGAGCACTCGCTCTCCAGGCATCAATGTCGCACAGCGAACCGCCGTTGCGACCGAACAAGCGACCAGCACTTTTCGAGAAGCGTACCATAGCCCCACGGCCACGTACGGAAGGTTCTAAGATCCCCTTCCCAGCACGTCTGCCGGAGTCGTATGTAGCCATGTGTGTACCAGTCACTTAAAAGAGGTAGTCACAAAGCCAAACTTTGTTCCGTGGGAGATTATTGTCGAGTCCAGCAGCAAAGGAACCGAGCACTGATGTCGACCGGACTGCTGCCCAACGCGGGGGCGATCGCAGCGAACGCAATCCGCTTCGAAGAAGAAAAGATGAGGGAGCACCGTCTCGTGCTAGAGCAGGTACCATTCCCATAATGTGAGCCCGGTGATGACCGAGACTTGACTGGCGAATCTGTGATAAGGTTCATCAAGTGTTGGACGAGATGGTCTACGATGTTGAGATTTGTGAGCATGAGTGCGAGATTGCGCGTTTGAGACACGAGCTACGGAGCGCAAAGAGAGCGGTTCACGAGTATCAGCAGCGCGAAAGTGTCCTCATTCAAGAACGCCAACAGGTATTGAATAGAACAGCAGCGCATTGCAGCATCCGCATGACCTCACCATCATCTAGGCATTTGACTATGCAGCAGCAGTTGAACAAGAGGGCAGAGCGATGGTGCAGCGCTTGGATAAATATGTGGCCGTTGTCGTCGACGAACTCGCGAGAAAGGACGCACTCGATAAGGAGCTCTCGCTTGCTCGAGACCAGCTCAAGTTATCGGCACAACTCTCGAAAGAACTTGTAAGCGCTCAGCGTGAAATCAGAGAACTCCATCGAAGGAATAGCATCCAAAAGTTGTTGAAGACTACGAACACCCCTGGTCGGTTTGCCACCGGCGGAATCAACCCTGGCACCAAACTGGACCACTCCGGCAGCACACCGTTATCCGTCAGCTCTTCACGTGTTCGTCAACCTCAATCATATCCATCGAATCACCTGGAGAGTAACGAGATGTTGGACCCGCTTCAACTGTGTTCTGATGCTGTGTTGATGAGAATTTTCTCTCATTTGGATGCCAACAGTGTGTTTGGAGTTAGCCTCGCGAGTCGGACTATGCTGACTCGTGTTCACACACTTTTTGGCATGCCACCAAATGGTGCCGTCAGCAAGAGAGACAAGTCTCCGAATGTCCAACATCAACCCCCTGTATCGGCACTCAAACAGGGAGTGATGAAAACTCGAAGTCAGAGCAACGTCGCGATCTCAGGCGACAAAGGTCGCACACAACTGGAAAAGGCGGAACTAATTGTCAAGTCGTTAAAGAAGGACGAGATCAAGCTCTTCCACGATATGTCTACTCGGGTGAAGTCACTGGAGGTAAGTTCGCTACATTTTCTTCCCGGATCATCTCCCCTCTGTGACCTTGTTTTGGATTTACTAGATCCATCTGTCACAAACTCAGGCAGAAAAAGAGGACGTCGCGGCCCGACTGCACAGTGCCGAGAGTGTGCGCGATTTCCTCATGGACAAGTTGAAGGAACTAGAAGATCGCCTAACCTCGATGATGGAAGTTTTATCAAAGAAGGAGGAACAGAGTGCCATGGACCGCGAGATAATCGGTTTTTTGGACGCACGGATACACGAGTACGAGATTATGGTCAAGCGTCTGACGTCACAGAACGAAGAGATCGAGAGCGAGGTTGCTCAAGCCCGTCAAGAGCACGCATCCAAGATCACGGTACGCGGCGATGAATTACCATTGCTTAATGACGATGCGAGGGATCTTGAACTCTCTTTCCACAGATTGTGCAAGACATGGTGAGCTTGTTAGCGGACGAGAAGCGAGATCTTGATACACAACTGAAGGTGAGACCTGCACTAGCGACAGACTGATCGTCTCTCATTCTGACAATGCGCACGCGCAGTCGCAACGCAAAGTTCTTGTGAGAGAAGTGAAAGCTCTACGTACGCAGAACCAGCAGCTCATGCACGAGAAGAACCGATACTTCACACAGCTCAAGCAGCTACGCCAGGCACTTCAGCATCTCGACGATCTGGCGTAGAATAGTGACACAAGTTGCTGTTACAAATGCGAGGTTGTGGGTCTTCTATTCGCAACCTGATCATCACTCTTTCCCGCTAGGCTTCCATTGCCTTCGAGATCGTCAACTCAGCCATCAGGTACGTGGGTTTGAATCGTTGGGTTTCACAAACCCGTTTGAAAGCGTGCTGGAGCTGTGTGACTGGGCCTACTGGCGGGCCTGCTTGGTAAACCCGTTCTATGTGGACCACCTTTGTGGTGCGGGTTGATGGCACGGCAATCTCCAGCAGAAGTCAACTTGGCAATCTCCGTGTGAGAATGGCGACCGCCGGCTTGCTGCGCAGGCTCTCGGGCTCCACGCGCAACATACACCACGTCAGTGGTGGGCTCGGCAGCACTGCGCTGACCAAGCGTCCGCTGCTGCTGGCTGCCCACGCGAGTGCTCGTGTAAATCATGGATGGTCTCCTGCGATGCGTTCGACGTCGTTCGCTGCTCGCTGCTTCGGCAGCGAAGCCAGTGGCGATGGCGAAAACCCACAAGGAGGTAGCGAAGAATCGCCTTCGGAAAACCGAGGATCTGGTAACCACCACCGCAAGAAACACCGCCGGGGATGGCGCAAACAGTCAGATGAGGCTGTAGCCGCAAGTGGCGGTGACGCCAAGGTTGAAGTCGTCGAGAATTCGGTCGCGCGTCTCGGCGAAGGCGACAATGCTCCGAATTACCCACACGTTCTTGCGATTCCAGCGCACAGGCGTCCGTTCTTTCCTGGGGTAGTCCTGCCGATGACCATCACCAATCCCGACGTCACGAAGGCGCTGCTCGCGCTAAAGGAGAGTGGCCAACAATACGTCGGCGTCTTCCTCAAGAAAGCGACGGCGTCTAGTGCGACTGCAGCAGCATCAGCTGCGTTGATGGGGCAACCTGTCGACTCCAGGCAAGGAGGAGAAGATCTCATCAAAGATCTAAGTGAAATTCACCACGTCGGCAGCTTCGCGCGCATTGACAATATGCTTCCCTTCGATTCGAATTCGGTGCAGGTTCTCATGGTTTCCCAGCGCCGAATCATCATTGATGGTGTCTATGATACTGGCCCACCTTTGCGCGTGTCGATTAACCCGCTGGATAACCCTGATTTCGATCCGAAAAGCAAACTCATTCGTGCTTACTCGAACGAGATCGTCGCAACGCTTCGTGAAATTGTGAAGATGAATCCTCTTTTCAAGGAGCATATGCAGTACTTCTCGCAACGCATCGACATTCACAACCCATACAAGCTCGCCGATTTTGCGGCGTCTGTGACGACGGCAGATGGCGAAGAGCTTCAGCAGGTCATGGAGGAGATGAATTGTGAATTGCGTTTGAAGAAGGCTCTTGAGCTTATTACCAAGGAGCTTGAACTCAGCAAGGTTCAGCAAGTAATCAAAGAGCAGGTGGAGGAGAAAATTTCGAAGAATCAACGCCAGTACCTCCTCATGGAGCAGCTGAAGGCAATCAAGAAGGAGCTAGGCATGGAGAAGGATGACAAGGAGGCCATGACGCAGAAATATCGGGAACGACTCGACTCTTTCGAACCTGGTAGCATTCCACCCAGTGTCATGGAAGTTGTGGAAGAGGAATTGGCGAAGATGTCAATGCTCGAGAAGAATTCATCTGAGTTCAATGTCACCCGCAACTACTTGGACTGGCTCACACAACTACCATGGGGCAAGTCGACACAGGAGAACTTCGACCTTGCGAAGGCCAAGCAGATTCTGGACGAGGATCACTACGGCCTCAGTGACATCAAGGAGCGCATTCTTGAGTTCATCGCTGTTTCGAAGCTGAAGGGGGGTGTACAAGGCAAAATTCTGTGCTTCGTTGGCCCGCCAGGTGTCGGCAAGACTAGCATTGGTCAATCGATCGCACGCTCACTCAGCCGTGAGTTTTATCGGTTTTCTGTGGGAGGTCTGAGCGACGTCGCCGAGATCAAGGGCCATCGCCGAACGTACGTCGGTGCAATGCCTGGCAAAGTTATTCAGTGTTTGAAGTCCACCCAAAGCTCGAACCCTCTTATTCTGATTGATGAGATCGACAAACTTGGCCGAGGATACCAGGGCGATCCGGCTTCTGCGCTACTTGAGCTCCTCGATCCTGGGCAGCATAATGCCTTTGTCGACCACTACATGGATGTTCCAGTTGATCTCTCGCGCGTGCTCTTCATTTGTACAGCGAACGTGACCGATACGATCCCAGGGCCGTTGCTAGACCGAATGGAGGTTATCCGTTTGTCTGGATACGATTCTCCGGAGAAGCTCGCCATCGCGAAGCAATATCTTGTGCCCAAAATTATCGAGAGAACAGGCCTTGGAAAGGATTCCAAGATGACCACCCCTGAGTCACTCGGCTTGACAGATGAAGCAATTCTAACTCTGGTGAAGCAATACTGTCGAGAGAGCGGTGTGCGTACTTTGGAGAAGCATGTGGAGCGTATCTTCCGAAAGATTGCTTTGGAAGTGGTTCAAGACATTGAGAAAACTCAAGTCGCAATGGATTCCGACGACATCACTACTTCTGGTGTTGGAGACGCAAACTTGACTGGTGTAAGTGAAAGAGATCGTTTTACGATCACCCCAGACAAGCTCCACAAATACGTCGGAAAACCCATCTTCCAGTCGTAAGTTGTTTGGTAGTGGCCACTCAAAACGCTTCTTAACGATTTTTCTGTAGGGACCGCATGTACGACAAACTGGTTCCTGGTGTCGTGATGGGTCTCGCATGGACTGCGATGGGTGGCTCCTCACTGTACATCGAGACGACCGAAATCTTGTCCAAGGGTGAGAAGTCGGGGCTTCTGACGACTGGCCAGATGGGATCAGTGATGGAAGAGAGCACCAAGATCGCGTACACATACGCACGTCACAAGCTGCAGAGCATTGACTCTGATAATGACTTCTTCAACGAGTCGCAGATCCATCTTCATGTCCCTGAAGGCGCGACACCAAAGGACGGTCCGTCAGCAGGCTGCACTATGGCCACAGCACTCCTGTCGCTTGCAATGAAGAAGTACGTCGAACATCTCGAGATACGGAGAATTGTGCGTATCTCACAAATTGTTGGTGATGCAGGACCGTGAAACGAGATCTCGCCATGACAGGCGAGCTGTCGCTAGTGGGTAAGGTTCTTCCAGTTGGTGGCATCAAGGAAAAGGTCATCGCTGCAAAACGAGCAGGTGTGACGACTATCGTGCTGCCAATCGGAAACCGCCGCGACTTCGATGAGCTGGACGAGTACCTTCGCGAGGGTCTGGAGGCCCACTTTGCCGATTATTATGACGACGTCTTCAAAGTCGCTTTTGAAGAGGAGTAGAGACTTCACGACTTCACTCCTCATTTCTGGGTGGTGTCAGAAGGGATGCAAGACTGCTTGTTCAGAATCCATAGACGGCTCAACTTGATCATACTACTTCTGATTGGATATTAATACCTTCCTAAAAGAAGGTGGTGTTGTAACACAGAATAGGGTGAATGTTCGCCCAATCATCAGGCACTTGAGGGTCACGTCTCGGAGATCGTCGTCACTCCCGCCTGAACCGCCACGAGTCGGAAGACGACGTGAGGCTCGAAACGAAGACGCTTCAGTCCTCGCTTGTTCCCAAGCTCCACCTCACGACGCGCAAGTCAGTTGCCCTTCTGTCGACGCGATGGTGCTGCGCATCTTCTGGAACGTCGGCGCGGGCTTCGTGCACCGCGCGCTCAACAAGAACAACATGAAGCCCGGCATGGGCGTGCTCTACCCGGCCGTGTGGCGCGCGCGTCCGGGCTTCCTCGACTGCGATATCAACTTTCACCTCAATAACGCGTCCTACCTGTTCAACATGGAGCTTGCGCGTTGGCATTTCTCAGCGTAAGTCAACAGAAGGCGACGTGCCGAGTTGACTTTCAACTAACTGCATTGGTGACGGACAGAGCGACCGGCATCATAACGGAGGCGCTGAAAAAACGACAAATGTTCCTCGTGGGTTCGCAATCGATCCGCTACCGCCACCCAATCCCGCCCTTCCGTCCGTATGAGATCCACACGCAAGTCGTCTACTGGGATGACCTCTGGGTTTACTTCCTGCACCAGTTCCAGTGCCCAACCACTGGAAAGCTGTACGCCGAGGCACTTTGTCGTGCTACAGTCAAGCAGGGTAGCGCACGTGTCGCGGCGAGTGAAATCTTCTACGCCACCACTGGAATCAAGCTTGATCCTCCAAAGGAGATGCCCGACGTGGTGCAAGAGTTTCTGAAGTGGGACGGAGCCTCCAAGCACAGCATGGAGACGTCCGAGGAACGTGAGCGCCGAGCCAAGGTCACGGGCTACATAGGCGGGCCGCCCAGAGGCTTGCTTGCTCGACTCACGCGCACGTGGAACTTGCCGTTCTAATGAGCAACTTGCCTGCTGTTTAGTAAGACATAGAGTACAGTCGGGTTTCCATTGGGTGAAAATGACACGGAGCTTCCTGAACTGCTAAACGATTTCGTTCCACGTCAGCCTCACGTGCGAAGCGACGTGGTCGGGGCCAGATCGGGCCATGGTCTTGCGCATCTTGTGGAACCTCGGCTCAGGCATCGCTCGCCATGCTCTTGCCAAGAATCCCACGCCCGGCATCGGCGTGCTCTCTCCGGTCGTGTGGCGCGCTCGCACGGGATTCCTCGACTGCGACGTCAACATGCACCTCAACAACGCCTCCTACCTGTACACGATGGAGCTAGCAAGGTGGCATTTCGCCGGGTATGTAAAGTATAACTGCTGCTCTATTGTACGGCTCTTGGAGGCTTATGTGAGCTGACTTAAGAGTCATCGGCATGATCCCGATGTACGTCAAGAAGCGCATGGTGTTCTTGGCGGCGGCAAACACGATCCGATATCGCCATCCGATCCCGCCATTCGCGGCGTACGAGATCCAGACACGAATCGTCACTTGGGACGACGACTGGATGTACTTCCTCCAGCAGTTTGTCTGCCCATCGACAGGCAAGATCTATGCCGAGGGTCTCTGCCGCGCCACTGTGAAGCAGCGCCACAACCGAGTCCCGATGCGGGAGATCTACCGCGAAGCGACGGGAGTGGACGTGGTTCCGGAAGAAATAATCCCTCCCGTTGTAGAGGAATTCTTAAAGTTGGATGCAGCCTCTCGCAACAGCATGGAAACGAATGAGAAGGCGTTGAAGAACGCCAAGGAGATGTCCAAGCCTCGGAGTTGGTGGCACCTGCTCACGCTATCGTGGAACAATCCATTGCGGGGAGACAATTGACCCCACCAAAGGCACGAGGGCGAAGCCGGATCGTTCCACTTGGAGTGTTACGCGGGCCTATGTCCGCAATAAAGGCGACAAGTTGGAAATTGTGTTCTTCTCCTTCGCACTTCCTTCAGTCTGGCGTTGTTTATCACGAGTGTTTACGACGGAAGCACATGTGGCTTCAGTTCCATTGGATGAAAATGGAGCTGACGTAGCTCAGTTGCTAGATGCACGGTGCCACATCCTCATCCATGTCAGAAGCAGTTCCCGACGTGACTGGACAGGAGGCACAGTACAACAACCGCCGCAATCGTCGCATTTGACAAATCGAGGAGAGCCATGGTCTTACGCATCTTCTGGAACCTCGGCTCAGGCATCGTTCACCATGCTCTCGCCAAGAAGCCCAAACCCGGCGTCGGCGTGCTCTACCCGATCGTGTGGCGTGGGCGCACAGGGTTGCTCGATTGCGATGCCAACATGCATCTCAACAACGCCTCGTACCTATACTCGATGGAGCTAGCGCGCTGGCATTTTGCTGGGTATGTCTTGTCCGCTTGGTTGACTACTGCGGATATCTGACACCATTTCGATCAGTGCAATTGGAATGATCCCGACATACATCAAGAACGGACAAGTTTTCCTGGTAGCAGCCAATACGATCCGCTACCGCCAGCCAATTCCTCCGTTCGCCGCGTACGAGATCCACACACGAATGGTTTACTGGGACGACGATTCGGTTTACTTCCTCCAGCAGTTTGTCTCTCCGAAGACTGGACAAATTTACGCCGAGGGTGTGTGCCGAGGAACAGTAAAACAGGGGCGCAAGCGCGTGCCCATGCGCGAGATCTATCGCGATGCCACGGGTTTCGATGGCAACCCTGACCAGACGCTCTCCCCTGTCGTCGTAGAGTTCATCAATTGGACTAAGGCCTCCAAGTCAAATACAGAGAGAGCCGAGCTGGAGTTCCAAGAAGAGAAGAAGGTCTCACCTCCAGCGAAGACGCCGTGGAGGAAACTCGCGCAGTCCTGGAACAATCCGTTTCGAGCCTCCCAACACATGGAGTAGAGATGGTGAGTCTCGACGCCACAAAGAACAACTCCCGCAATACTTGCACGAACAGAATAAAAATTTGGGGTCGCAATCGCATGACTCAAATGACATTGATGAGAAGCCTATCGTTCTACTGTAAATATGGTTGTGGTCCTAAACTGTGGGGGGCCGGGTGAGAAGCTATCGAGTCTCCGGCTTGAAATGCACACTACGTTCTAATGGCTCTGCCAATCTGCAAACGGAACCAATGCAGCAGCAGAGAGATTGCCGCTTCGTCGGAAAAGGCCATGGCCGAGTTCGAGACTATCGGGTCCATAAGGCTTACGACGCCGAACACCGTGAAGACATGGCCATCGTAGTCACGAGCGAGCGTACGGGTGATAGGGCAAAATCGAAGGGAACTGTCGGTTGTCGTTGGACAGCCGTCGGACGACGTTATCTCGGTTAGTTGATCCGGGCCACCTTGGCTGGGACAACGCGAGGGTTCTCGTCCTCCAGCTTCCGCTTCGCTGATGCTTTGAAGTTGAAGCGGCAGTGGTGTTCTTCGGCATAACGGTGTTTGTTGCAGAAGGTGTAGTCACACCGACACGTCACGGCGGTGAGCCCCACCTTCGCCTTACACTCCCAGCAGCGGCGGCGGTTCTTCTGAATTGGAGCGTCGGGTTCCTTCTCTTCGGCACTCAGAGAGACATCCACCTTCTCCACCTTGAGGGCGTCGTGGATGGCGCTCAACGAGGAAGGGAGGAAAGAGGACGGTTGCTTGAGGCAGCCCTTCCGGAAGACCATGGTCCCCTTGGAGTCGTCCAAACCGACGGAGGCAACACGCGCGAAACGAAGACTGACGCCGACTTCGCTCGGATCGGCAGCCAACCTCTCGTTCTCCTCGATCGTGGGCTCCATCTTCGGGGCGACCTTTTTCGACGCGCAGTCGGCGGCCGTCGTGACTGACGACGTCGCGGCCGTGACCGTGGGACGCGCGTCGGCCGTCGAGGAAAGCGGCGTCTCCGTCGCGGTGGCCGAGGGCTTTGCCTCCGCCGGGGCTTCGTTGAATAGAGACGAGTTGGGGGCCATAGTGAGCGGGCGGGTGGCGGTGTACAGGCGAGTAAATTCGCGAATGCGACTCGAGCTGTTTTCTTTGCTTTCTCGTGGGGTTTCTTTACCGGCGGAGATGGAACCGAGGGAAAGAAAACGACCGGGGCAAGCGGGCCGAATCACGAGGCGGTCCGGGTCGGGAGCGGTGGGGACGCTGGAGTGTGTGCTTCGAAGCAATCAGAAGCCAAAGTGAGCGAAAGACGCGGGCGACAGGAAGGCGGGGGGGAGGGCTTGTGTTGGCGTGCCCAACGGGCACCAGAGAGAATGCAGAAGCGCAAGGCCGTTGTGTTGTAGCTGCTGTTTTTTTTTCTTCGCCCGGCTGGACTGTGATGTTGCGCCCTCTTCGCTCAGGCGGTGTCTCCTCCTCCCACTGCTTTTCTCTTGGTTCCTGTATGCAGACGCCAACCCAGAATTTGTTTGAAGGTTCGACGCGCCAACCGGATGAGAGAGTGGCGTGATAGGGTTGGGTTATATTTCCGACTTTGTCTTTTCTTTCAGCACTTTTCTCAGAGGATGTGGGATGGCGCTGTTGCTTTTCCTTGGAAGGTTTGGAATATTCCACAGCCGGCGGATAGATTACCTTCCTCGGGAGTAACTTTCGGGTGGATGTTGCACAATCCAAGCTGTAAGCAACTGGACCGCGAGGACCAGCTCCGGGGTTACAGTTCGGATTGTTATTTTCTGCTCCATGGTGGTTTGGACATCATCATCGAGATGAAGGAAACCATGAGCGATGCAACGCCACGGCGGCCTCCCACATGGAACCACCTCCCGTCCTTCCACGTGAGAACCACGCCCGCTCACTGATCCGAAGAGCAGAATTTAGACGCCTCAAATCTGGAAGGATCATCCGAGAAAGCTCGAAATAGAAGACGACTGTTGGGCCTTCAGCGCCCTCGAGCAGGTGACGTCCACCATCGCGTGGAACTGGACTGTTCCAAGTCAGGGAAGTTACCCGAACGAGCAGGTCGCCGCAAGCGCGAGGAGTGATGGTGAAGTTCCACAGCATCTCCTCCTGGCTCGCGGCCTGTGACAAAGGTGGCTCCAGCGCGAAGAAGGATGAGGGCAGCGGCGTCGACAGGCACAGGCTGTGCCTGTGGCTGTGCCGCACAGCCGCCCTGGCTTCTCCATCGTCCGAGACGGCGCAGCTGACACAATGCTTTCGCGGCAGTCGGCGCCCTCAGCGACGCGAGGCATTACCGTAGTGTGCGAGCGTGTGTAGCGTCATGCCGAGGCGTTTCTTGGCTGCGGCGTTTGTTGTTGAATTGCTTGCTTGGGAAGATGGCAGATGGTGGGCAGCCACTCGCGTTACCCACACCCCAGCCACTGCAAAAAATAGGAATGAAAAAACAGAAAAAGAAAATTACCGAAGGCCGCAATCACCCAATACCCGATTGGGTCATTGGATTTTATTTGACCGCGCAGTGGTGTGGTCCACGTTACACATCAATCAGTTTTCCCGGGCAACTTCATAACGAGGCATCCATCGCGGTACGGCGCCATGGCGTCCTCGCTGGCGGCACCGATCGACGTAGATCGTGGGTCCGACGGCACGCTCTCGTCTGATAGTGACGTCGACATGGACCTTGGCCAAGACGAGCAGCGGCGACCGAGAGATGTCCAGCCGGTGTCGAGAACGGCGGCGGCGTCGCCACAAGAACCTTCAACGGCAACGTTCAGTGCATCAATGGCGGCGGCTCGCGACAGCTTACTCACGGCAGCCTCCATGGGCGGAAGGGTGTCAGGTGCCTTGAGTGACCGATCAGTCGTAGCAGTGACGACTAACACGGGGAAGAAGCGGCGGTTGAGCAGTCCACCCGCATTTCGTCGGCCAGCCGATGAAGGCAAGAAGAAACCACCGCTTGACTTTCGGCTCACTCCATTTGCCAAGTCAATTAATAGAACAAGCCAACTAATTGATGATGACGAAGATGGGGATGAAGAGGAGTCAAAGACGGATCAGCGGGATACAATGCGTGCCAACCCGATGGATAGCATCGTTCCGAGAGGGCTGGACTCCATTGGGGCAGGAATGCAGCGCGTCGAGTCTGTTCGCACGTGGGTATGCGGCCAGTGGTTTGGCCGATGTGAGCTCGATATCCACATGGTGTACGTCAAAATCTCAGTGTGGTCAAAGCCGACGCCTGATGGGAGTACCAAGTGCGAGTTCAGCGGATCCATCCAGAATCGGCAGCTCGAGCGCTTTAGGTGAGTGCCTCCGTTGCATCCCATGGGAGCCAGTGAATTCGACCATTCGATATTCCCCAGCTTATCGCGTGGCCAGGCCCCGTACTTTGCGATTCTTCAGTTGGCACGACTTGACTCTTTCGAGCCGAAATTTTCAGGCTTCTACGATGCCATCTTTGCGCGTGTCACCGAACAAGATGGGCCTTGTGTGGTACCAGGTTCGTCCAATTCTTGTCTCGTAGGTTCCTTGTCTCAAAGACAAAATAACTGGTTGTAGATGTCTACGGGCTGGTTCTATTCTTCGACGACGATTTGGAGCTTGCTCGGTGTCAAAGCTTGGGCGAGATCTCAAAAACATTGCGCTCATTAGTAGATATCCCGGTCTCGTAGGTGCTACTCCATTGTTGTGGTCCCGTCAAGGTTATACTGAGCCTGTATACATCTGTGCAGCGATGACGAGGCAGTTCAAGTGAAATCACTTACCGTGGCTCCAACTCAGCGAAGCAGTACGGGCGTCTTGTCGATGATCACTGGCAGAGTTAGAGGCACGGTTGACATGATCTCTAATCTATTCTCCCCAGATCGGTCTCCGCAGAAGCTACGACAGTCGAAGCTCCAACTTGATACAAACGAAGCCAGCGACACAGATTCGACGTCATTGTCGTCACGATTTCGCACAAGCTCGCGCCGCAAGTCATTGCTCCAACAGTCTGCAAGAGATGTCGAGGTTGTGGTTCAGCTCAGCGGGGACACGGATCGAGAATCCGGTGATACGGGTAATGCTGAAAATTCTTCTGATCGGCGTTCGACTCGTGGCATTATGCAGCTTATGCGCCAACATCACAAAAATGAAACGCATCGGCTTTCTGTGGAACGCAGGGCGAAGCTTTTGCTGTCATATCCATTTGAGGACTCCGTCCGCCCAGGTCAGATTACCATCACGTATGGTGATATCGATCGGCTGAAACCCGGTGAATTTTTGAACGACTCAATCATCGACTTCTACCTGCGGTGAGTTGGTAGGAACATCTCCCGTGTTAGCATGACTTGTATTCTAAGCTCGTCGACATAGGTACTTGTGGCGCCACATCGAGCCATGGCAACAGGAGCAAGTCTACTTCTTTAGTTCGCATTTTTTCACGCAGTTATGCGGGGGGAAACTTTCAGGTAGCGTCTCCCTCTCGGAAGAGCGTTTGATTCGGGTTGCGCGTTGGACACAGAAGGAGAATCTGTTTGAGAAGCGATTCATTTTCGTCCCTATCAACGACAGGTTAGTTGACGTACCCTGCCGAGCGTTGTATACTTGCGATGATGCTGATCGCTCCACTTCAGTTGCCACTGGAGTATCGCTGTCATCTGTAATCCAGGATCTGCAATCGTACACAGACGAAGACGGGTAACAAGACGTCAAGGCGATTCCACTACAAGCAACACGGTCATTCACGTTGATGCTGCTGACGAGCCACTGATTGTCGACACGACTGAAGATGCATCGGATTCAGAAGAAGACGAGTCTTTGCAGAAAGAACGAATGGAGAATCCTCCATGTATTCTGTTCCTCGATTCCCTCCGTTGCCATCAGAAGAAGAAGATTTGCGGTTTACTGAAGAGGTACGTGACGTTGCCCAATATTTCTGGGTTTAGTTTCTATCTTGCTCATACTGGCTGGTTGTGAATGAAAGCTATATCGAATATGAGTTCAAGGCGAGAATTGGATTTCCTAGTTTAACGGGCACGAGTTCTTTGGAGCAACCAACTGTCCCGTCATTCGATGATAAGTCTTTCAACGTGATCGAACCGGAGGTAACCGTAACCACACGATTGCCCATCGGAATGAAAGGCTCAACCGTTGTGGTAACAAACAGATTCCTTTGCAATCCAACTCATCAGATTGCGGCGTCTTCCTGTTGATGTATACGACTCAAATTCTGCAACGCTTTCCGGCTGGTGTCTGCAAAGATGATGTGGAATCGAAGCTATCGTCCTCCATGTCGAAGCGAATGTTCGATGACAGTCATGTCCAAGAATTTCGCGATTACCTGCATCAACTCATTTTCATGCTCCAGAAGATTGAGCGGCGAGGAGGCAGCGAAATGGCAATTAA
This sequence comes from Pythium scleroteichum, assembly GCA_023335855.1. Lineage (NCBI taxonomy): Eukaryota > Oomycota > Peronosporomycetes > Pythiales > Pythiaceae > Pythium > Pythium scleroteichum. The sequence continues at coordinate 11,668 of JAADVR010000427.1, read as the reverse complement.
GACTGAAGGGCTTGAATTTTTCTCAGTTGAGAGCTATTAACTCACCAATTAATCGAGTGTCCGTTGGCGTCAAATCGTCTCCCTATCGTACAACCGACCAGCTACCTACTTCTTGTGCTTATCCCTGAACTGCTCCAGAGCGTTCCTTAAGCCAGCGACAACATACTCACGTTGAGAACTAGCTTTTACTGTGAAGTCGAGAGTACGCCACGTGGCTACAATCGTAACGCACAGTTCACTCGCCGGAAGCTCTCTGCTAGTGTTCACGATTGATCGGAAAGCATCGGTTGAGTGCCCAATTTGGATATCTTTCACATCGCTGAATGAAATTACACGTGCGCTGCGTGTTGACGATGCAACTGAAGCAGTAGAATTGGTGTTATCAGTCACTTTGCGACTCGAAGCGGATCCGCCGATACCAAGAACACCACCACGTGCGGTCCATGAAATCGTCCCTTGCACGAAATCAACAGTAAGCGTTGACAAATGCGGTGAAGTATTGCCACCCTTGCCGAACTTGGTCACATCAAGGCCTCGGCTCAGCAACTCAGTGAAACCTTTTGCACAACAATCACGTAGTCTCTCCGATTCGCGCCATTCACAGTTCACGTCTTCCATAGGCAGTCTACCGTCTCTTTGGGAACTGAGGCTGTCATCAACTGGTTTGACTGAAAGAGATGAGACTGTTCGGAGTGGCTCAAACCAAGGGTGCGCCAAGAGGTCTGTCGCCGAGGCTCGCTCTTTGTCGTTCACGCATAGCATGCGGAGTAATACGTCCTGTGCTTGGCTACTAACTTGTTTCCACTGAGCGTTATCTCGATTTAAGCAGCTCATATCTCGGACATCCACGCCGTCAGGGAAGCGCTCCATCCGCTGAAGCGCTGCGGCAGACTCGATGGTGAAAGGGAAAGCCCCAAACAAAAGCACGTATAGCACGACACCCAGACTGAAGACATCCGACTTGAGTCCGTACGCTTGACCACAAAGGAGTTCAGGCGCTGCATACTCGAGCGTGCCGCAGCTGCGTTTCAACATTGAAGTCGCAGCCGGCAATTGGCGAGCTAGACCGAAGTCAGCGATTTTGACGATCCCGCCATGCAGTAGAATGTTCTCTGGCTTAATATCACGGTGCAAAACGTTGTGACAGTGCAGATGCTCAAGACCACGAAGAACCTGCGTGATAACCATTTTTGCCTCGTCCTCGGTGAAGCGCTGTCGCTGGATGAGTCGCTCACACAGATCACCGTCCTCCATGTAATCCATGACAACATAATACATCTCATCTTGCAGGTAAACACCTTCGAGTGCGACAATGTTCGGGTGGGAGAGACGCCTCATGATTGCAACCTCCTCATCCAACGCTTGTGAGTACTTGCAACATTTCACTGCACAGAGCTGCCCGGTCAAGCGATTAACAGCACGATGCACTATAGAAAAGGAGCCTTCGCCTATTTCCTTCATGAGCAAGTACTTGGTTCGAAATGTAGCGAACTCGGGTGGGTCTGGCATCGGTCCCGCGACAAATAATAATTTGTTCTTGCACCGTGTCTCGTTAGTCGTGCCTTCAAGAGGTGTGAGGCTGTGAACTGATGCCCTTCGTGCATCCTGCGAAGAACAAGGTGACTCAGTCCGATTGCTCGCGCCTTGCGAGGATCCGTTTCGCTCGGAAAAAGACATCGATTCGCCAGTGGAAACGAGTCTTGGGCGAGGAGAGGAAAGACCCATGGATACATTAGCATCGACTGCTGCCGTGGTCTCAGACCTTTCGTCGTCTGTCAACACCACCGCACAGACTGCATCCTGGGTAGATGCTCGCTTACGTGCTTCGATCTTGAGCCTCACATTCTCTACCCATGCATGGAATTCGGTCTCGTTCTCCGCCTTGAGGTATACGGGCACGTCGATTTTGCTTGCAGGCGTTTGATGTCCTTGCACCTCAATATGCTTAAGGATTAAGAACAGAGATGCGTTGACTTTGCCCTTCGTCGTCGAAAGCATCGTTGTGTCGTCATGTCTGCCTCCTCCGATCGCTCCAGTAGCACTCCCAGTACCGGGCTTGTCGACGAGCAATATCGACTGCGGGCGAAAATGGATCTCGAACATCGGGGTCGTGTCATCCTGGTCTTTAAAGCAGAGGATGCCGTGGTCGCGCAGCCTAAAGTACTTTCGCTTCCACGACTTGAGGAATCCGCCGGCCATTGATACACGGTGGAGGAGATACCCGCCGAGGTAGCGCTTGCCCTTCGGGTGGCGCGGACTCATGATCTCCTCAAACGTGAAGCTGCCTCCGCCCGCGGACTTTGGTGACTGCAGCGTCAGTGGGAGTCCGTGGCCTACTGTACTTGGCTCGAGCGTCGAGGACTCGGATGCCGAGGATGGGTCCGACTCGGACGCGGACATGGACGACGACAGCTCGTACGCGGGCAGCTTGACCGCGTCGCTGAGGTAGGGCAGCACGGGCATGCCGTGGTCGTTCAGGTCGGAGGACGCGGAGGAGGCCGAGCTGCGGCGGTTGGCCGCGGCGTTCTCGGTCGCGAGCGCCAGCGCCGACGGCGTGGACAGCACGCTCGCGCTCATCGCCGCTATTTATCGCGCGGCTTGGGAACTGTCGGAGAAGAAAACAAGCTGCGTGTCGTGTTGCTTCCGACTTGGGCGGATGGATGCGATCGGCAACACAGAGTCCTCGATACGAATCAACAGACCCAAAGTATTTTTTATAGCAGGAGCGTTGTACTGCAGATGCTGAACAAGAGCGGTGCGCTCCCACAAAGTATAAATTGAAGCAGTGTGTTTTGCATTCAGGAACATAGCCAGTCGGCGTCAATACTGTAGAATTGATAGATCCCTCACAGCGAATGCAATCCGATTGTAGAGGCATGGACGCTTCACTAGCTTGTTGAACTATATAAATCGATCACCGCAGGCCTCTGAGAACATCCCATGAATGCGAATGGGAGTGCAGGTGCAAGAAATAGGACGGCGGTACCGCCGATCCCCGCGAAAAGTTCTGCTGCGCTTCAAGTAGCTCATCACCAGCGCCGCCTTGCTGATGAGAGAGCTCGAAAAATGAAACAAAACCTTCAAAAATGAAAGAAACCCTATCTTAATCTAGTAGATAGGCCAAGATATCCGCTTCCAGCCAATCAAAGACGACTGGGTTGAGCAGAAACCGGACAGACGGGTAGCTCCCTCGGCAAGCTCGGTCGCCATGCGCTAGAGCGCTTCGTTCCGCCACCCTCCGCTTCGCTGCGGGGGCGGATAAATGGATAGAACCTCCGAGTCGTCGGCATGTTCATCCCGTACATGTCGGGGAGGGATGACCTCTCTTTCATTTTTGAAGGCTTCGTTTTATTTTTCGTATTATGCCTTGGCGCGAGCCTTCTCGCATCGTGAAGAGCTCCGACTGTCCAGTGCTGAAGCAATCGGTTGGGAATGTTGGTGGACGAGGCCCAGCGGCCTGGCCGGCAGTCGGCGAAGCGCAGATGGACCCAGCGCGGGTGAGTCTCCGCTTGTGCGCGATATGCTCGTGGACGGCATGCGCGAGAGCTCCTTCTGGAAGACGGTCGACCTCTACGAGCAGCACCCGCTCGCGGCGCGCGACATCTTCCTGCAGCGCGCGCGCGCCTTGCTGCCACACTCGTTCCTCATCACGTACGACGGCGAAGCCGTCGGTCACGTCGCGCTGACGCCTTCAGGCTTCGACCCGTCGCCCAGTTTCTGGGAGATCCTCACGAATGGAGTGTGGCTCGTGCCCTTGTACCACGGATTCGGCTTCTTCCGCAGCGTGTTGAAAAAAAAAACTACTTGAGTCCGAGGTGGAGAGTATCCAGCCCGTGCTGGCTCCTCACAAGCCGTACAGGATGCTTGAGGCGTTCGTCGTCGTCGAAGGCTGGCGCGGCCGAGGCATTGGGCGACATGTGCTGGAGCACCACGTCTTGGTGTCCGAGAATCTTATCTGGACAAGAACGTGGTGCTTGTGACTCAGGAGGAAGCCACGTGCGACTCTACGAGCGCGCAGGGTTCCGTACCGTCGGCAACCGAGTCATCCACACGCCCAACGACCGTGAGTTCCGGGAGTGGGTCATGATGAAGCCCGGTGCCGAGCTAGGTGTCCAAGCAGATGAAGGCCGAATGTGATTGATGCAAAGTCGCCACTTCAGTGCATTTCTACCAATCAATACTCAAAACTTCTTGAATTCTCCTCCACACGCAGTCATGGCAGATGCACAGGAGCTCCGTGCGCGCGGCAACACGCTCTACAAGGAAGGCCGCTTCGAGGAGGCACGCAAGCTGTATGCCCAGGCTATCGACGCGCTCGCTTTGTCGCTCACCGCGTCGGGTGGGGCGGAGGACCGCGCCCTGATCGCGCAGCTCTACTCAAATCGCGCGCAGACATTTGTCCAGGAGCGCAACTTTGCGCAGGCGCTACAAGGTACAGCACCCGATGCAGTAGTAGCTTTGGACAGTATCTATTTTACTCATAAGGCCGTGCGTGCGGTCGTGACAGACGCTGTCCGTGCGCTCGAGTACGACGCGGAGAACGAGAAGGCCCAGCTCCGGCGGCTCGTGGCTTTCGAGAACCTCGAGCGGTTCGAGACGGCACTTCATCTCGTGGAGCGGGTCCTCGACAGTGCAGATGCGCGGACAAAGCATCCGTTGCTCTTTGAGTACGCGATCGCCGCAAGGCGGCGGCTGCGAAAGAACGTGTAGCTAGACAAGATCGCCGCAAAGCAAGAGTCGCACGCGATTGGTCGCATGGTCCACGACAACCAGAAGTTACGCATCAACTTTGGGTGAGTAACGCCGATCCGCGTGGTGTCTTGTAGCGAACTCCTTTCATGGATACTGACCAGCTCGTCTGTAGCTGTCTTATCCCATCTCAGGTAGCCGTTGGAGAGTTTTTCGATGTGTCGGTGAATATTGGCAACGAGTTTGGCCTCTTTCGCCGCGACTATCTCGCAAACACCGCGCCCATCAAGCTGCAGTGCGAGCTTCGGAACAACGTGGACAAGAGCCTTCGACTGGTCTTCCAAAACGTGAGGAACGCTTCCGCTGCTTCTAATCTTGATGATGCAGAAGGCGAGACGCAGAGGGATGGCGTGGTGACGCTGGATGACCGAGGCAAGGCTCATTTTCAGCTCGCTATTGTTCTTGCAGATAGTGGATCGACTCAGTTGGATCGACGAAGCGATATGGCGATTGGGCTCTTTGTCCACAGTGACTCTGCGGTGCAGTGGAATCTCCTCCCGATCGTCTCGCTTCCCTTTACGTTGGTCGCTGACTCTTCCGTGCTGCACGCGTGCGACGAGCAGCCTCTGGATGCAACGAGCTCGTCCCTTGGTATCCACTGCTGCCGTCCAGTGTGGCTGCCGTCGATAAATCGAGAACTTCTGCTGGCTGAGTCGCCAGGAAACCTCGGTATTGGAGGCAAACTGTGGGATTCGTGCCTGGTGCTCACTCGGTATCTCTCCAGACATAGTAGTGACATCTTCGGAAAGACCGTGGTTGAACTTGGCAGTGGACTGGGGTTGGTGGGCATGTTCTGCGCCTTGCTTGGAGCCAAGTATGTGACTTTGACTGACATCGACGAAGTCGTGCCTCTGCTTGCTTACAATGTTCGCCTTAACTTCCGTGACGAAGCGCAAGAGACGCTGGGAGCTGTGCCTCATTTTTGGGGCACATCCACAGAGAACCTTCCCGTGCAAAGCCCCGACGTCCTCGTGCTCTCTGACGTCGTCTATGACCCAGAAGGCTACGCACCTCTGGTGGCATCGCTGAACGCTCTCTCTGTCCGGAGTGTGACAACGATATTCATGGCACACAGGTCGCGAAACCCGATGGAGCACCAGTTCTTCGAGCTACTTGCTCAGATGTTCGAGTACGAGTTGGTCGATTGGGCCTCTGAGGAATTTAACCTTCGATTGGAAGCCGGAGCTACCTCCCCGGAGGGGAAAGACGAGCATACTTTGCAGGATGTTAAGATCTTCCGCATTGCGCGCCGAGCATGAACGCAAGCGAGGGCACGCATCCAAGAAGAACTTCTCCCAACAGAACCCACCAGCAATTTCGGCGACGAACCGATCCTGTTGAAGCAGGAGAGTCTTCATCATTGCGGTTCACAGTTCGTTTGCATGGAGTTCAAGATCCGGATTGTCGTTGGCGTCTCTGAGCTCGTCCGGATGCACGTACATAATAGGCATGTGGAACGGGCAACCTGAACTTGATCCAGTTTCTTCTTCACACTTCAAAGTGGCCAACTTGTCTCTGAGCATGCTGTCCTTCGTGGTACGAGGATCGCTTTTTCCCTTCTGGATTTCTTAGGATCGGTAATGGCGCCTGGGTTCCTACAGCCGAGGTGCTGCTTACAGAATCCACTGGAGGGCAGTTGTTATCCTCCTAGCAGTACAGTTTCAGTGAGGAACGCGTTGCCGTGTGCAGCAGAGGCGTGGCGGCGGCCACACTGCGTTTCGACAGCAATCTCGGCCGACACCTGTTCGAAACAGGAGGCATATCTGTCGCGAACCGTCCACTCCAGTTGGAGCGTTGTGTATCGAGTGCACGCCAGATTCTTGTCGCGGTGGTTGCATGCTCGTGAATAGACCGCACCTAAAGCTCTTACAAGTAGGAGGATGATCAGCTTCATCAAGCACTGTACAGCGATCGGCGACATATCTTGAACTGACCTTTGCGGACGCCAGCCGCGTGCCGTGCGTTCGAGTGAAACCGTCGCCTCTCGATGGGGAACCGACTCACGTAGGTGTATCAGAACCGCTCCGAAAGAGGCGCTTCTCATGGCGGGCAGACGGCCGTTGTTGGCGTGGGAGTGTGATGCGTGTCGAAAAGACAGAGTGGCCAAGCAGCTGGTGCGTAACTCACGGACAGAACCGAGCTTTTCGAAGTCAACGGAGACTTACGACCACTTTACTGAAGGTACAGTAAGTATGGTAAACAGCACCACCGACATGGATACAGTGCGAGAGATACGGAGGTGAGGGCGGTCACGATTAGTTGCCATCTTAGGCGCTACCACATGGAACGAAACCCGAGAGTGCTATTCGTATGACGGTTGTCAGCCACCGTTCTGCGTGTTGGGCGAAAGAAAGCCGGTGTCCCAGCAACTGCGAGATCTGCTCGACTCGGTCCTTTACAGAATCACGTTTCGGGTTGGCGTGATCTACCTCGACGCAATGACACCTCGGCTTTCCACACAACATGGCATTGGGAATGGCACAATGAAGCACGCGAACACGAACGTGGCGTGCCAAGTCAAGCTCCCCACATCCTGTCAGCTCGGAGCCTTGAAGTGGAAGCGAGAAGCGACGACGGAGAATAATACACCAGGATGTAAAAGCAACCAGTTCAAGGACAGATAGCTAAAGATAGTGGTCTAGATCACGGCCTCCGTCGGGAACATCGTTGGCCCTCGCATTAGCTTCTGATGTGCTCAGCTGCGTATTCGTCGAAGGGAAGCCGTGGCGGCCGTGGGGCCAGATACGGAATCCTCGATTATAATCTCGCAAATTTTGGGTCTCTGCCGAGCCTTTGCAGGGCGCACTGTACATCATGTCGAAGTGGCGCGTGGTCTCCTGTGGATTGTCGTGCTGACTGAGCGCTGGCGCGGACGTCCGGCTCGCGCTGGTGCAAGGCGAGACAGATGTGGGACGTCCACCTAGCATCCGCTCTCGGGGAACAGGTCCGGATTTAGCTACCGGCTTGTCGTTTCAGGCCGTCTCGAGCGCCTGTGATTGGTGGGAAGGGCTGGTTTTAGTGCCAAGTAACCAATGAGCGTCGAGTAGTCGGACCGCGTCCAGCTGGTTTACGGGACCGCCGCCACTTCTTTCCCAGACTTGGCTACCAATTGGTTACGCTGCGCGATCTTGCATGCAGTATGCCCCCACTTGGTCTGTCTGTGTTCCATGTCTACCTCAGCGGATTCCGCGATGGACTGACCGTGAGCTGGAGGCAGTCCACCCGCAAAACAGCATGCTGGGTCGTGCTTCCGCCCCCAGCTTCTCCATTTCGACTTGGGCAAGTCGGCGGAGAAATAGATCCGGCGTATCCGTCGGCGTGGTCGTTCCATCTCTCGCAGCGTCAACTCGAGACAGCCCCGGCTGCTGCCTTCCCACCATCACCAGTCTTGACCCACCGCCTGACCGGCCGGACCCGCACCTCTCATTTGAGAACTTGCGCACTCGGGGATGAGTGTGATCATGCCTCACGACGAGGAGAAGCCGCGCAACAGCATCGACGAGCGCGCCGTCGAGAAACCGACTGAGATCACCAGTACCGTCGCAGCCCACTGCGACAGCGACAACGAGAGCAAGACCAAGCATGGAGACAACAGCGACAGCGACGGCGACGACAAGGAGGACGACGACGACACCATTCGTCTCGACCCCAAGGAGATGCTCATCGTCAAGGACGGTACCATCAAGGTCGCGCACCCCTACCAGGAACCGGAGCCGCAGTACGACGCCAACGGAGAACTCATCAAGGCCTCGGGCACGTGGACCCAGGTCGAGCACGAGAGGTTCCTCAAGGCCATCCAGACCTACCCGAAGGGTCCCTGGAAAGCCATCGCGGCCATGGTCGGATCGCGCACGGTGCGTCAAACGCAGACCCATGCCCAAAAATACCGTGAGAAGATGGCTCGACGACTTCGGGGCCTTCGCAACCGCAACGGCACGCTGCAGACGCCGCCGATGCGCCTCTCTCAATTGGTGGCCACCTCGCCGATGTACGGACAACTCGTGATGCCGGCCATGCAGTACACGCACCGTCCTCAATCACTCGGAATGAGCGGCGTTGAGTACTTGCCCATGCCGCAGACGTACATGACGACGTCACCGACCCACACGATGGTCGAGACGCCTCACGGCATGCGTCCGGCGCTCCCAACGGATATTTATTACTCGCCCACGCACGGCTACCACCAGTACCACCACATGCAGCACCACCACCACTCTCATGCGGCCAGTCCTCCGGGGGTCGCCATGGAATACGAGAGCTCGTCGTACAAGCACCACCACCAAGGTCACCACCACCACTCGCCGATGCCGCCCAAGACGCCGTCAACACCGGGGTCCGACCTGCAGCCAACGCCGTGGACAGAAAACGCCCCGAAAGTGCTCGTTCCGGCACCTGACTATGCCGAGTCCATGGACTTCCTGATGAACTTCTACTCCATCGATCCCAACCACCCGGCTGCCCACGCTCACCTTCTCCAGGCGCAGCAGCAACACTACGCCAACGCGCAGGCGCAGCACAGCAGCCACGCAGCGTCCACGACGTCATGAGAGGAAGCGTCATTGTATGTTCCAAGTAGTTAAATACGCGAGCTCGGTGATAGACGCCGGCCTCGTCGTCCTAGTTCTCCGTGTCCAAAGGTCAAGAAGCGTAACTCGAGGCGTTCGATGTAGAACCACTGTAATATCACTATCTACAACCGTGATTCACCTGCATCGTCTCTTCCCGGTGTCATTTGGCGTCGGCACCGCGAGCTTGATGGCTCTTTGCGACAAAGGCCAGGCTAGCGAACGAGGGTTCTCCGCCTCTCTCGATAGGCGATGGGCGCCATCGCCGGTCGGATCCGTACTCTTGGAGATCTTGTAGAGATCAGCTCCGTTCCATGTGGAGGTGGCAGCCATGTGGGACGCTGTGGTAGCCACACATCGCGAACCGGATCGAATTGGATCGACGCAACGAACATCTGAGATCTGTCAGCACGACCAGTGTAGCCATCTTGGGCCTGTCTCGTGCGTGAAACCGTCGACTTGTTGACATGTCAGCGAGAAGGCCGTGTCACTCGAGCGAAAAATGGGTCCGGCGGACAGAATTTTGAAGGGGGAACTGTTCAGTCTGTATATTAGTGCAGGGCGCCCGGGTGAGTTCTGGATGGCGACAAAAGAAGTCACTTAACGCTAATGTGACCCTTGTACACAATCCATCGGGGTGGGAAATCTGAATGGAACGTTTTACGGTCATTGACTTGAAATTAATCGGTGGCCCGCCACTGAGTGCAGTCACCGTGGATAAGGAGCTATTGAGCCTCGGGATGATGGGCAGCTCCATATCTGCATGAAGATGCGCAGTGCTCTTGGGCAGCACCCTCCTCCTGAGCACAACTGGCGTGATGGATGGTTTTGCATCGACGTTGCGCGGGTCACGGTGCTGGAGCCTCTCAAGAGTTCCACTATGGCAGACTCGATGTGACCGCTTTTTCTCCATGCGACGACCAACGGGGGCGACCTTCTCCTGGACACCACAGGCGTCCCGGTCAGCCGAGCGGAATTCATGGACTTCTTCCTAGCCTCGGTCCAGCTTCTTCACATGAAATGGACAGGCTACCACACGGTCTGGCTCAAGGCACGCAAAGCGACCTTTCCACACGTAACGACGCGAAGGCCGAAGTTGTCTACTCGGTGGCGCTGCCACCGCCGTGACGAACAGTCGAGCAGAGTACAACGGTTTGTTGACCGGCCTCACAGTGGCGGCACAGAACAAATGGTTCCCCCCACGGTTATTGGGGGCAGCGCTGATCACCGAGCAAATGAGCTACAATGCGCCGCTCAATGATATGCTCAAGATCATCTATGCAAGAGCTAGACGCTTGGGAGCCTACTGAGAAGTCCGCGCCTAGCGTCATTGCCTGCATGCATCCAACCGAATGGCAGACGCGGTCGCCAACGACGCCATTGTCGTACGACACAGCAGCCAAGTACACCAGACGACTCGGCAGGAGATCAGAAGATTGACAACCTATTACCTGGCGACCTGGACTTTTTGGAGAAGGGGACATTAAATTGGAACGGCTATCAGTTTCTCTAAGAGCAAAGTAATAGGCCTCGTTCTTGAATTGGAAAAGGAACTATTGAGATTTCCGGCCATCGTCTTGGACACAAGGCTCGCTTAGATTCAGTTACGACCGAGCCGACCCTGGAGCGATCAATCTGTCCGGCACCATTAGGCCAAGGGTTTTCATCGCGAGCCGCCTTCGATGAGTGGATGGTGACCATGCGTCGGCCACTCCATGGGGTAGCATCTGCCGTGACTCTCCGAGAGCCATTGTCGCTGAGTGAAATCTTCTGGCAGCATGCATCTTGGTGGCTCATACTCCGAGCTCGACGTTAGGAGAAGCTCTGGCTCGGGCCCAAGTCGTGGCGTTTCGCGCAGTGAAATGAACCCACCTAATCTGCGACGTGAGCCTGACGTTTGATGTTGAAGCTCCCGATGGTTTGATACAACTGTCAGCAAATCACTGATCTCGAGCACCCATTTTTGGCCAGTCAGAAAGCACCAGCGCACCACACTCCACCGATTACGAATTGCCATCATCTTCTAGCACGGCAACTAACTCCCTTCAGTGTCCTCCTCGAACTGGCGACCTGAGCAGGCGACGAGGGGACCAACTCCAGCCACAGAGCGCTCCCTCCCCCCTTCTCGGGTTTTGGTTCGGGTCCCACAAGTCTTTTTCGATACTGTTGTCCATACACGAGCCACCAGCCCTCTTGGTCGAACTCCCAGTTCCGATGAAGTGGCTCCGGTCGGAAGAGATGGAGTACATCTCGCTGATCGTGAACGAGGACGCGGCCCACGACTGCGTGCAGAAGCTGGGCGACCTGGGCGTGATGGAGTTCACGGACCTGAACCCGGAGCTGACGCCGTTCCA